>JAVQJS010129215.1:0-12430 GCA_036024795.1 Galaxias rostratus | reverse complement strand
TTCAACAGCCAACAATAACAAACCATAGATTACTAATGGGCTCAACCTTTTTAATTAAAGCAATCAAATGTGTTTTAATAGACTTGCACGCAGTTAAAATTTCTTACAATACATTTTTTAGAGGATGATTGAATCATTTCAGACACTCTCTTGATCTCTTCTTGCTCGTTTGTCTAAATGCTTGGTGCCATGACTAATAGTGTTTGGGTTTTGTCTCGACAGCTGTGGTTGCCATGGCCTTTGCTACCCAAAACAATTGTTTTGGTCAATACAGTATATAAGTGTGTGGGCACGTAATGTTTAAAACAGTTAAATATTACCTCCTTAGCATGCAGTTTTTTTCCCCATAAAACACATTTGATTGCTTTAATTAAAAAGGTTGAGCCCATTAGTAATCTATGGTTTGTTATTGTTGGCTGTTGAATTTAGGTGCGATCCAAGTTGAGTATGAGTTTTTAATATTGAAATTTACCATTTTAAAATAAAAAAATGTCTATCTAGTAAAACGCATTGAAATCTAGAAACCCTGGTGAGTGAAGCACTATGTTTACACAAGACAATATTATATTTATGGAGAAACGATAGCGTTTCCATGGACGACATACCAACTACACTCAGCGTATGGCCTTTCGAATATGGATAAGTGGTGTTCCTCCAGATATAAAAACACCTTTGCAGCTGCCAGTCTCCCTGACTTCACAGCTGCGATTAAACGTGATTCATAGCCCGGTGTTCACGAGTCATAGCTCAGCGTTAAGCCCGACCTAGAGAGATCACGTTGTGGTGCTGATCCACTGGTGTGGTGGCGATGACATGAGGCGTGGCCTCGCTTGATTGACGATCGCCACCGTGATAACATACTGGGGTCACAGACATGAACAACTACGGAACATGTTTATAGGGGTGCATTTTATTTGGGTAGTTCTATTGGCCTACATTGTATTGGCATCTTTTAATCAGATGTCGTGGTTTTCCGACCTGCATAAATCCTATTTTGATAACAAAAAATAATTTAAAAAAGCTAATAAATGCCCTTGATGATCCAACATATTGTTGAGGATGTCATGATGGTTTACAAAATGTCTTGTTTGTCAATCATTTGTCCTCTGATGGAGTCATTGCTAGCGTTCATGAAGGTCCACTTTCCTTTCTGTCTTTCTGTCTTTCCTGTGGAAACGATTGGCACAGGAACAACACGTTTCCTCAGGAAAACGGTGTTTCCTTCTCCCAGATTGAATGACTGACTGACCCATGGCGAGTAAACACAACCTACATAGCCTAACATGCGGGTCATATCATAATCACTTTAACTTCAGAAGAGAATTACATTCGTACGGATAAAAAGCATTTCTGTGCGTTTTTTTTCTGTAGCGCAACGTATGGGCCAGTATACATCACTGTATTGAATTATGCCAGGTGAGATATACAGTCATTGACATCCCTCTCCAAAAACAAATGCGCCACTACAGTGTAGAGAGGAGCAACAGTGCTTTGGCTGACGCCGATGTTTACAAGTAGGGAGTGGAGAAAGTGAACTGTCCGTCCGACGTTTGTTTGTGTGTTATCCCTGGGTCTGTGTACACACATGTGTTTATGTGGTGGCTGGTAGGTTCACGGAAAAATGTCTCCTGGCTCGGTTTTTCAGTTCTTTCATGGTCTGGTTCTCCCCTCCTTACTCCCCTGCTCTCTGTAAAGCTGTCTCTTGGACCAGGGCGGGAGGCAGGGAGACAGGGAGGCCAGCCAATAGGGCGTGTAACACAACTCCAGTCTGTCTAGAGCGCTGACATTACATCAGCTGGGAGGTATAGTAGACAGTGTGTGCATGATATGGTACAGAGGGATGGAGACGTTTTCTGAGCACACACCACCTACAAAAAAGTAAAAAATAAATTTTAAAAAAGCAGGAGAAGAGCGGGGAAATTGTTCTTGCCTCTATCCGGGTGTGGAGGATTCTTCTTATTAGACGGGGGTCAAATCGGAACCCCAACAGAAGGAGAGAGTGGTTTCTGGCTATGGCACTGGGATTGATGTGTGGTGTGGAGGACCTTCTTGCGTCCGGAAGCCGGATTGTTTGGACTCTGGCCCGTCAGACCCTGAGAAGGTGGTACAATCAGCGTCTTGTACCTTGTAGACACGTTCTCCAGACGTGGATCCGCTTAGGAGAACGCCACCAGGTAGGCCTGCGTCTACAGTTGTGTTACTCATTATTATATCAGTTAACGTTGTACGTGAAAAAAATATAGAATAAAGGGATAGTATCTTATGCATACAATGTACGAGGGTTCTTGTTGTGGTTTGTATTGTGTGGTTGTTTGGACTGCAGAAAGGGGGGACCAAAGCTTCAGTGAACTGTGCCTTTTAATTTTCTGGATTGGACTAATTTGACCTTTTTTGCCTTTTGTTCTGTGCACAGGCGCACTTATTTTTACCTAACACCTTTTTTATGAGATTTATGCTGGAAGGCGTGTGCGTGTGTGTGTGTGTGTGTGTTCTCATGGAGCAAAGTTCCTCATCACACCAGGTGTCAGTCATTAGGTAGCGGCATGGCTGGGCCTTTGATCTCACAGTTTGCCTGAAGTGGAACACTTAAAGTTGTCCTAAAAAGCACTTGAAGGTTTGTGCCTTTGCAAGTCTTGTCCCATCCTGTGTGATTATGTGTAGCTGCTTACACTGCTTAAACACTGAGAAAAAAAACGTAGAAATATATATTGGAAAGAATTGTTTATGAATTGACCGTGAGTTGACTGTCTATGTGGACAATCGATGGGGGTGTGTGTCGTTAAGCCCGTGCAGGTCAGAGGTCAGAGGTCGTGTGAAGAGGGTACCTTGCACATAGGCTTCGGGGCGGTGACCTTCTAGTCCTGACCATCACAAGTCACATGACCTTCCCCGTGTGGTATGGTAGTAGACCCCCCCCTCCCCCCGAAAAATAAGACTGTGGTCTCTTCTTGTTTCGCCTTGCTTGAGACTGTCGCCTTGCTTGAGTCAATTATGAATCGTCAAAGTGGGTTAGTATAGCTTTTTTAAAAGCACATCAATGTCGAATCATCTTTATTTATTAGTTTTCATTTGAACATGTCATTATTGTAACCCCCCCTTTAAAGGACAAACTGCATACTCATGGTGCATAACGTTTGATTCTCTAAAATTGGTTTGGTGACAGGGGTAGCTAAACAGTTGGAATCTAATGGAGCCAGTGGATGGATAGGATGCTCATTATCAGGATGTGCTGGGATGTCAGACATCGGAATGCTGTGCCTAGTCATCTTCAGAATAGCAGTGATAGGCACTCTACTAGCCCTTTGTCTGTTTGTTATGTTTTGATGTCATTGGTCTGTTACAATGCAGCATTGATGAATGGAACTCCAGTCGAAATCCTGCAACTGGACAGCCCCACAATCTTTAAAAGGGTTTCTATAGCAACAAATCCCGTTTTAGACAATAAAGCGTGTGTAATTGACAATAATTCTCTCTATTAAGACAGATCACAAACAATCCTGTGTTGTTCTATGAGGTCACTTGAATCTAATAAGTCAACTGGTATATTTTTTCCTTTGGGGAGTCACACATTTGTGATTACTTTCTGATATTGGAAGTTATTATAAATGGATTGGAAAAGAAACATTTCTAGAAGACAGCAGTAGGGGTTGCTTTCATATCATGTGGTTGGAGCAAAAACCATACTTTTAACAGATTGGTGTGACTCACAACTTTCCCCAATTTCATGGATATTTTTCGTGATGGAAGACAGACCAAAAAAGAAACCAGTAAAGTGTTAATTGCGGCTTTTGTTGTGGTGGTGGAGAACAATGTGTCTCCGTTGACTGAAGTTTTCTAGCAGCACACCCTATGGTTAGTCGTGGGTCGTCAACATGACCCTTAGTTTCCACCAGAGAGAATGGACTCAAGAAGTTGGGTGCCACATGTTTTCAGTCTGTCACGGAAATACATTTGGTCCTCGCCACACTTCTAAGCAGCACACAGCCTTGAGAGTCAACGCTGTCATTTCATGTAGACAAGCAAATGTTACCGCAACTCTGTTTGACACTTTTTATCACCCAGTCATGGGAGTTACATACGCAGTTTGTTTTTGTAAAAAAAAGAAAGAAAGGAGGAAAAAAAAGAAACAAGATTGTTCTCTACACAAATCTTTTGGACCGGACAGAAATAAATATAAGCATATTTTGACGCTTAAAATATCATTCCTAACATCTGCAATGAAGCAGTGTCTCCTTGGACACCTCCAGGTGAAACGAGAGAGGATGAAGCTGGCAGGAGAGCTCCTAACTTGTGAGAAGTGCTAACATTAATCTGGACAAAAGAGACAGAATACAATTGATTTTTTAACAGCCCCTGGATGGAGTGGGATGTTTCCTTACCTAACAGTGGAAACGACAACATTTGCTTGTTAAGTAACAAAGGTGTGCTGACAAAGGGCGTAGAATCGATGGTTGTTAGGGGGGGAAACATGAATGGATGTCTACATTTGAGGGAAACAGTACTAGATGCAGGCAGCACGATGGCGCAGTGGTTAGCACTGTTGCCTCACAGTGAGAGGGTCCTGGGTTCGATCCCCACCTGAGGGCCTTTTTGTGTGGAGTTTGCATGTTCTCCCCGTGTTGGCGTGGGTTTCCTCCGGGTACTCCGGTGATCTCCCACAGTCCAAAAACGTGTAAGTTCATTGGTGACTCTAAATTGTTCATAGGTATGAATGTGTGTGTGAGTTGTATGTCTATGTGTTAGCCCTGCGAAGGACTGGCGATCTGTCCAGGGTGTACCCCGCCTCGCGCCCGAAGTCGGCTGGGTTAGGCTTCACCCTGCATAGGATAAGCGGTTCTGATAATGGATGGATGGATCACTAAACGGGCAAGATAGAGGTACTGTTGTCATACCTTTATGTGTCTCTTTTCAGATGACAGAGGGCCGACAGTGCCAGGTGCATCTTCTGGATGATAGGAAACTGGAGCTGCTGGTCCAGGTAGGTTATGCATTTTTTTTTGTATTTGTTGTAGCCTATCCATTATAATTTAACAACAAGTCAAAACACTTAATGACTTTTCTTTAGCCCAAGCTATTGTCCCGTGAGCTGTTGGACTTGGTGTCTTCACATTTTAATCTGAAGGAGAAGGAGTACTTTGGAATATTTTACATCGATGACACGTAAAGTGCATTTGTTTAACTTTTGTGTTTGATCCCCCCAAAAATTAAACCATGCAGATTATTACCATGGCCCATTTTAGCACCATGTATGAGATCAGTACAATAGGAAAAATGTGTTAATCTGTTTGTCATTGTTCTCAAATCCCAACAGTGGACAGGGTAATTGGCTTCAGCTGGACCGCAGGGTTTTGGATCACGATTTTGCCAAAAAGACATGCCCCCTTGAGCTGAAGTTTCTGGTCAGGTGAGGATCCTTAGAAACGTATTCTGTAGGCTTCGTTCTAAAAATATTCTTGAATTCAGTTGCCACTAAATACAGTTATCAGTGTTATTGAAGTTCAGAGCATGTCCAGCAGATGGCAGTCAAACCTTGTTTGAGTGATGATTGTTATTGATGGAACAGACTCACAGCCGACTAAAACTTTGGATGGTTTTTCTATAGGTTTCACATCGAGAAAATCACGTTTTTGAAAGATAGCACAACGGTTGAGCTGTTTTTTCTGAATGCCAAATCTGCAGTCTTTAATGTAAGTGCATTTCAAACTGGTATAACTGCTGTCTGCCCTGCAATTCAAGGTCACGCTGTAGACCAATTCATCCAATTTGTCCTAAAACATAAACCAATTCGTTGACCTGCAATCATTCTGATGGATAGTCCAAAAAAAAATAGATATAAACACATTAAGGACTGTCACTGGATCAAAGGCCAGTTAAAAGTAGCAAATACATGTTTTATAGAAAGTAACTACAAACCTATTTCATATACATACAGACATATAAACGCATACATACATATTACATTGATGTACAAACTATGACCCAACGTAATTGTTGTTATAAAGATTAAAGATTAATATTTAAAAAACTGTTTTAGTGCATAGCCATTTGTCAGAAATGTCATTTAAATCAGAGAATGAAATACATATCTATTGTATATCTAGCACACTAAAAAACACTGTAACTTTACTTTATACTTTGCAGATAGCTGACAGAGATATGTGTTTCGTTAACAAATCAAATTAGGGATTTTTCGCGGGTTGGTCAGCCTGGTCACCACGGGAGACAGAAGATTGTTGAACCTGCTTACAGACTGTACCATTTACATGGGGAGCAGCTTTATAAATTATTGTGTCTTTTACCGCAATTTTAGCATTAGAGTACGTTTATTAAGGTAGGGAATTCAAATATTCGTGTATTTTTAGCATTGTAAAACAGCTCAAACCAATATGATGAGAATATATTAATCTTTTGTTCCCTACATTCAGTAACATGGTTCAGTCCGTAACAGTGGGAAGAGGTACCGTTGGGCTGGGAAGATTTCTGCAAACTGAAGTCAAGTGCCTACAGCGCGTTGCACTTGTTGTGATTCATTTTCCCACACTTTGTCTTTTTTAGGAGACCATCGAAGTCGAAACTGAAAATGTTTTCAAGTTAGCTGCGTTCTCATTGCAAGTAAGTGTACATTCCATTGTTTTAGCTGTTTTTTATTTGGCAGAGAGGTTGCGTGTTCATTGAGCTATGGCAAACTAGACAGAGCGTGTGTGTAGCCAAAATAGAGCGACGTTTGTATTATACATTAGTATCTAACGACTTACGTCGGAACTGTTGGTTTATTTTGTAACTTCAATAAAGTTCACAGCTTTGCCTTTTGCATGCGTTCTTTGGATGCATTTAACTGAATTATAATCGTCTTTTTTGTGGTCAATCACATTTGCAAGCAATCCTCTAGGTTTGTTTTGTGGCTTTAGGCCCCTCACTTTGAAATATGCCCGGGCTATGATACTCAAGTGTGATGCATGCTATTTTCAAAGCACACTAATAATAGAATTTCTTGTTTTTTAGGAGGCAAAGGGAGACTATACAAGGTAAATGGTGATTTCAGTCAATAATTTGAACAAAAACAAAACCGAATGTAAATGTTGACTTAAACACATTGGAAAGGTTTAAAGAGCTACATTTTCCTTCCCCCAAATTACTCTACATAAGAAACAAACATGAATTTCGTGAATAAATTGTATAATTTCGGAACAGGTTTTGGCCTTATGAAAAGATAAGGCTATTAAAGAGCTAAAGATGATCCAACAGATCTTTGCAGTCAGTTAATATTCAACTCTTTGTTTTAGATTTTTTATGTTTCATGTGGGAGTTTCCTTAGTTGTTGATTTTATGTCAGTCTTTAGACTTTGAACGGTTTTGCTCTGCCATTCGCACACTCCAGATGCCGGTTACCTGGATGTTAACATGCCATACCTCATGTTCATGTAGACTAGTTATTGTGAACATAGCTCTGTAAAAGCAAGACTTATGTGCAGTTTACATTGTAGCCTAGTATAAAAATAGCACACTGTTTTAGTGCAGGACAATGCACCCAAATTCTTCACCGGGTGCTACAAATTTGTATTTGGCTATCTGAAAGAATGAGGGTCACTGGCTGCAGTCTGTAAACGCTGGCATGCCTGCGAGAGTGGGTGAGCAGATTTTTTTGAAAAACCTGTGAGCTTTTGCTAGCTTGGTGCCTCTGGAGGCCTCTGTGCATTATCTGAACACAAAGCTTTGTGCTCTGTAAGGTATTGTGTAGTTTGAATGCACTGTGACATACAATGCTGAAAATGCAGTTTGGCCCCCGTCAAAATGGCCTCTTTGTACTCTCAAAAACACATTTCAGCAACATCTGTGTGTGTTGGATAAACCTTCAATGTCTTTCGGAGCTTGACCGAGTTGAAGGTGATTCATATTCAAACTGTTGACTTATGGATGTCATGCCTCGATTTGTTCCGCCATATTTGCCCTAATGCGTAGTACAAGTTAAGTGAGCTGAGCATTGCCGTCTTTGACAAGCATGGGTTCGGGTTGCACTTTGCCCTGACTGATTGTGAAAGTACAACACGAGAGAGTGCCAAAACGTACAGATAGTATTTCCTTTCTCCTTTTTCTTTTTTTGTTTACTTTCATAATGCCTTTTTTTTTCTTCCTTTTTTTTTTCTTCCATATTTACCTTCATGGAAAAGGGAGGCTGGGTTAATCCCCCCTCCCAGTCAAGCACACGCTCTCTCCATACATGTGCAGTGAAATAGCCTGGAGCTTTGAGATTAGATGTGTGGGGGTTAGGGAGACCCCCCCCCCCTCTCCTCACCTCCTCCTGGCCCTTCCAAGCACTCTGTGTCTACCTTGGGATGAGCCGGCACAGTGCAAAGCCAACGCTGCATGCTAGACTGCTAGGCGTCAGAACGGTTAAATGAAGCGTCTCTCAGCCAGACCCCCCCCCCCCACTGAGTTTGGATTTAGCTTCAGTATCTTGTTTCCAGTTATGCTTCCCTCAAAGTTGGGCTAATCTGTAAAAGGACCATTTTCACTATTTAACATCACAATTCAATGTTTAATGTAATAGGAGCACAGGGGTCATGCGGTCTTTCCTATGTAACAGGTGTCTGCTATACCTACTTCCTGCACCGTTTGATCCCTCGGTTGTTTCATATCCTCTTACAAGTTCACATCCCCACCTCTGACAAGTTCTGTCTAATGTAGGAATATGAGCTCGTTTTACTTTAGTTCTTTCACTTGTAAAAGGCATCTTGAACGTTATTTCTCTGAGAGTGAAAACGTTCCCAGCCCTCTGAATTAGCTGACACGCGGGGCGTTTCTACTTCCCAAACGGCCCGGGCTGGGTTGTTCTGTGCCCAGCTGGGTGGAGGAGTTGCCCCAGCGCCGGAGGAAGATAACAGACACAGTAATGAATTCCAGATTTGCTGACGGGGCAGTGTGGCTATGGGGTGGATCACCACGACAACGCCGGGCCCCGGCGCCCTATAAAATGTATGCCATCCAACTGGCAGTGAAGTTTAGTGGAGCCGGGAGGGGTAGCGTAGGTTGCTGTTACAGGGAGCCCACGATTCAAGTGGCAGGCCTTGCTTCATCCTCTTTTTGTTTAGTAGCAGGTTACCTTAACTGGATCACGATGGGACCGCCCTCTGCTTGTTGTTAGTGGATTGTTCGCTTTCTGAGTCGATCCTTAAAAGGATCAAAGGAGCTAAGCCCTTTGTGATTGTAAAATGTTGGACTCAGGTGAAAGGCTTTATTTTTTGGCTTTGGAGTTTGTGTACCCTTGGAGTTTAACTGTCGATAGTTTAGACTCTTTGTACTCTCAGTGGTACAGCAGCACCGACCCAAAACATTGGAGCATGTCTTGAAAGTTGACGGTTAGTATGTTCAGAAGATATGGGAAGGTAAAAAGATCTGGGGGATCCGCTTGAGAGGACGAGTCCCGTTTTGGATCAGCTTAGGGAGTTGTACAGTACCTATCAACGCAGCAGGGTCTGCCAAGACTTGGTGAATGGCTTTGGTCGGAGAGGCCAGTGGACCGGGCTGCCAAGTAATAGTCCGCTTTGTCCACCAGTAATTGTAGACCAAGTCACCCCCCCCCCCTCATGATGTTTGAGTGACTCACAGTTCACAATCGTTGGCCTTGACAGTGACACACACCACAGTGTGTCCGTAGCAATAACAGGATCTAGTGCTGCGTTCATTAGATCCTTGCTCAGCTCTGCTTTGCATTTTAGACAGCTCATCCGGAGCGAATGGGAAAGTCCTGTCTAAGGCAGTATGTGTTGAATGTGTCATCTCCGCTTTTATTTTTGGTCAGTCCACGAAAACAGACAGTACCTTTTAAGTAGTGAGGTGGGAAATTACTTACAATTACAGACTGTGCCAACTTAAAAAGCCTTGAACATGCATAGGGACTGCATGTCCATTTCCTTTAAAACGTTCCCTCCGTTGACTTAAAAGGACTCCTGCGTTCACTTTTTTTCTTTAAGGAAACTCTGGGTAGACATTAAAGAGGAGTAGTCTTGGCAAGCATCTACGCTCTTTTTTTTATTTTTTTTATGCAAACAAATATGAGAAAATATCTTGAACTGCACCTTAACTTCAGTGAGGTTGTGAGTCATCACTTGTCTCGGCTAAAAGGCTTGGGGGATTCACCCTGCTCTGTGTCAGGCAACCACCGAAAGGGAGGTGCTCTCGGATGTCGTAGAATATCAGTCTAGATCTTCGCTGACTCGTCTTTTTTAGGCTTCCCCCTTGTTATGTTCTGTGCTCATTGGTTTCGCGTCGCTAGACCACAGAGATTCACGACAGGTTCTCCTCCCATCGAGAGTTTGTCATTCGACCACGACATGACTTTGATTCATCCTCAGTGTCCTGTTGACATCACATCGTGACTTTGATTCATCCTCAGTGTCCTGTTGACATCACAACGTGACTTTGATTCACCCTCAGTGTCCTGTTGACATCACATCGTGACTTTGATTCATCCTCAGTGTTCTGTTGACATCACATCGTGACTTTGATTCATCCTCAGTGTTCTGTTGACATCACAGCGTGACTTTGATTCAGCCACAGTGTTCTGTTGACATCACATCGTGACTTTGATTCATCCATAGCTGTAACGTGGAGCCGGCTTTGCCCCCCCACCAGCTCTAAATAGAGATCACTCGGCGTGTTGCGTCCAATGTCCATTCAGCGTCTTTGAAGTGTTTTGAAAATATATATAATATAATGTATTGTTATTATTTTTAATTCCGTGATGTAAAGTGGCAGATCCAAAACGTCTGCCTCTCCCTTGCAGTGATGAGACCACGCAGTCGGACCTGAAGCAGCTCCCCGTCCTTCCCACCCGGGTCCTGAGGGAGCACCCGTCTCTGGCCTACTGGTAAGGTGATAACGTGTCGGTGCCGTGGGCAGTGTAAACGCCGGGCACGGGGTGTTAATCCCTCTGGGTTAAGACCCACTCATTGATAAAACACCGTGATGGATAACACCACCGTTTTCAGAAGCTCCAGAGGAGGAAACATCCCCTGGGGAAAGAAAGGGGTTATTAAGGGGAGTTAGGTTGGTGTTTTGATTTTGAGTTTTTTTTGGGGGACTGTTAAGTCAGAAAATAGAAATGTCCAAAATTACACATTCTAAATGCGCTTCTCTCAACCCCCTTCTCAAGACCACACACACGGAGTAGCCCAGACGCCCTTACCCATCCCCGCCCCCCCACCCCGGGTCCTTGTGGCTGGGGAACACCTGGCTGCACAATGCAATTATTTCCCCAGTTGAGCTGTTGTGGGCAGTGAGGTGAGCGCGGCCGGTGCTGCCTGGCACAAGCAGGCCATTTCTCCCTGCTGCCCCCCCCCCCCAGCTAATGAATGCGTCCCCCGCGCTAATGATGTCCTCCCGCCCGGCGGCTCGCTCCGGCCATTCCCACGGAGGTGACAGACACGGGGCCAACTAGCTGCCTGCTCGGCAACGGAGGGATCCGTCTCCCGGTTCCTCTCCCTCGGCTACTCCCAGACGGTTATCTGAGGCTGTGGACGCCGTGCCGACCGGCGGTTGGGATCTGACCGGCGGTTATTTTGGAATAGGGAGGGAGAGGGGGGAGAGGGAGCATGTTTTTGTGTGCGTCTCAGTCCCCTAAGCTGCAGAATCTGCAATCCCACCACCCTGTTAAAAAGGGATGATTGCGGTGGAAATTAAGTGTGTGTGTGTGTGTGTGTGTGTGCGTGCGTGCGTGTGTGTGTGTATGTGCGTGCGCGCGTGTGTGTGTGTGTGTGCGCTGTGTGCACGAGAGCGAAAGGGAAAGGGAAAACGACAGGCCAGTAGGTCAGAGTGAACCTTTTCCCCACGAGCAGGGCCACATGTTTATCTCTCTTAAGTGGCTGCCTCCCAATTCGTCTCAGTGCGGGACGGTGTAATAAATGTTGGCCCGGATTACTCCTAAAACGTCTTTTTATCTCTCCGTTACAGCGAGGACAGAGTCATCGAGCAATACAAGAAGTTGAGGGGCCTCAGCCGAGGAAAAGCCATTGTCCAGTAAGTCACTGAACCGAGCGCTTCGTCCCGGGTACACTAAGACAATAAGACCAGGCCAAGAAGAGGAAGCTAGCGTGTAGTGACGTTTAGGGGGGGGACCTAAACGTCCCCCCCCGCCCCCCTCCCCCCCGCCCCATCCCTCTAAAGTGTCCCAGCCTCTTTGGCCGTCCGACTTCAGCCCCCCCCACAGTCCGCCCCGTGTTGTTGTTGTTTGAAGAGGTGGCTGTCCCTGTGCCAGAACGGCCCATTCATTAATGGACAGCTCTTAGCGTGGGCGGCCTGCCAGCCAGAGTGTGACAGAGCTCCAGATCTCCACTCTGTGTGTGTCGGGGGGGGGGGGGGGGGGGGGGGGGGGGGGGGGGGGGGGGGGGGGGGGGGGGGGGGGGGGGGGGGGGGGGGGGGGGGGGGGGGGGGG
>JAVQJS010129199.1:0-22580 GCA_036024795.1 Galaxias rostratus | reverse complement strand
AGCGTTTGTATGACTTGAGAAGGAACGGTTTCAAAAAAGAGCACGATAGTCACTCCATACAACTTTTTCATTTAAATTAAAGTTATGTCGCATCAACTTTTAAAATGGTAGCACAGTGCAATAAACTGACTGGTCTGAATGAGATGGCTTCTCTGTTTTGTCTTGTGAATTATCTAGGCCTTCCCTCATACCATTTTAAAAGTTGATGCGACATAACTTTAATTTAAATGAAAAAGTTGTATGGAGTGACTATCGTGCTCTTTTTTGAAACCGTTCCTTCTCAAGTCATACAAACGCTAAGTTGATGCAGATCGATGGTGTTGTTCTCTTTTGGTCAACATGCTCACTAATAATTAACAGATTTTTAACCATGCACTAGGAATGTAATGATACTTTTACTAATAAATTGAGACGTACATATGTGACAGTTCAAATTGGTGAGATGTAAAAATGACTGCGATACTTAGTGTATGCAACTTTTTGGCATTAACGGATTGTTAATATCTTTCTAGTGTGTACATTGTAAGGTCTATGGAAGAATGAAAAAAAACACTGTTCAGATCAGTCGACTTGGTTGAAGTCTTGATATTTAAAAAATAAATAAAAATCTGCCACCGGTTTGGGTCTCCTGCAAAACTGTGACAATTTTCTATTTTTTAAAGTTAATAAAAATATTTTGGGGAAATTATAGTTGATCGTGCTAGCGACAGGCAGTGACCACAAGCATTCTACGTCTTACCTTTGCGACGGTAAGGTAAAATAATTATACTAAGCAAACGGTAGTGGCTCCCAAAACCAAAAACTACATACAGATGCTTTAAGGGACACCATCTAATATAGACTTATCTTGTTGGACATTAGTAGCTGTAACAAGGGGGGTGGGGAACCCCCGACCTTTAGGGCAGTAAATGCCCCGCGACACTATTCAACCTGGTTTGTCAGGCAATATCATGTAGGCCTTCTCTCACAAAGCACCCCACAAAAAATGCAAGCCAAACATTTACTTGTTCACTAGTGAAGGCTATCGGTTTTATGGCTATACTTCTTGTGATATCTCTGTCATAGGTTTATGTGGTCATGTTGCTTCATAAACATAGTCGTCATTTATGAATATTCTGCTAATTTGATTATTATACTGTCAGACTTTTATGGAATATCCGTCTTATGAATTAGATTTCACTTTTGTCAATTGGAAAATAATGTTACTATTGTCAATCTGTTTATATGATTAATAGTATCAGTTGGCCTGAGATAAGAGAATTAGCCACTAAGTACATTGCTTTTTGAAAAGAATTCACAAAGGGCAAATTAATAGTATGTCACATGAATGTTCCTATCATACACAGCAGCATGAAGTATTGCAGCTATTAGTGTGGAACTATTTTTTGAATAATTGTAATTGGTTTTATCCTGTATTTATTTAATATACGTATTTTGGCTTCCATGTGTTGCCAATAATATAAGCTTGAAGGACTTTTCACTCAGTATAATTAAGCACTATCATGTTTTAGTTCTATGTCTTACCATTTACACAGTGCTGAAGTGTGTCAGTGTACTTTGTATACATTTCCATAGTTGGATGTCATTTATAGAGAAAAACATCAAATCTTTGTACTAAGAAGTTAGATGAGTGAACAATCCTGCCTTCACACTGACAGAGTAGATTGAGTCAACTTATTGACTCAGCAACGTAAATGGCTGAAGTAGCTTATATTAGTATTTATGACATTGATCAGTTTTACTTATGGGGGGGAAAACACTGTGCTTAAATCAAACACAAATCCAGATCTACCCACCAACTTGAAAAGTAACAAATATATAGTAGGTGTCAGATGTAATTAGCCCTTCAGGATGACAACTATTAATCACTGTCTTTTCAATACGTTTAAAGCAAAATAAGATATTCAGAAAAGCTGTGCATACACATATATATGCAGAGAAAATGCACTAGAGTTGTCCTTGACTTCATGAAACCCTTTTCAAGATTACATGCATCTGGTTGCCATCATTCATGGGAGCGTTAGCATGTTTGTACTCGTCTGCTAGTAATATTGTGTATGTACATTACTGCAATGAAAAACATTGCACAAAAGATTCAGTTCAAATATCTAATGCTAATGTATCCTGCTGTGCAATTGTGTTTCTTGGTTTGTTTGGAGGAGGCAACGTTAGGGATTTCATAAGGGTTTACCAATTCAACTGTATATCGAGACTCACCTGATTGGAAAACGGTTTTAACCCTGCTAGCCAATAAGCTTGTGTAGACCTGGATCACCAACATTGATGTTTTGCAGTCTATCTACAGGTCTGCCATACAGGCTTTTCCCCTTTATGAAACTGTATTGTTAGCTAGATGCATCAGGCAGTTCTTCGTATAATACACTGGTAAAGCATGTTCATGTCAAAATGCAGTGAAAGGAAGCGACTACAAGCTCAGCAACATGGGCAGTCGAGACATAAAAACTCAGACATTTTTTAGAACAGACGACAACAGCCAACAGTTTTTTTTTTCACCCTCACTTCATTGGTTGTAGAAAAACAGCGTATGTTTATGTGTGCCTCTGCGTTTGCTTGATTGTGAAAAGAAGGGAGGAAATGGTCCAAACCGAAGGTTGAAGAGAAAAACAGTAGCAACCAGCCAGTTGCAGTTTGCAAATAATAAAGGAAGAGGAAGATGGTTGAGTTGATGGACTGACTGGAAATAATGGAAGAGGCTCGCATTGGGCACAAGACACAAGCTACCATTCCTTCTCTCTAGACATTGATCAGGAATATGCCGCAGGAGGAGAGCGGTGTGGGTATTCTGGGAGTGCCAATGCTCTGGTCGCTCAGGCAGACCAAATTGGAAAGGTCAAGGCAGTATTCTGAGTGCACTGGAGAGTTTTCCCATAAACTAACGTATCCACATTATCTGAAATACAGAGAAGCCATTTTACAACCTTTGCGTCCACCAATAAGTGTTGCCAACACACCATGGTTATATTCAACATGGTTGTCAAGGGAAATTAACTCACCGCAAATTTAAAAACAGCATGCAAATCAAACTCACACCATGCTGGATCAGTCAGTGGGGTTAATAGTGGCTGAAATGCCAGCGGTAGGACGACACGATGTGTATAGCGAGAAAATTGTTGGTGTTCTTTTGACTTGAACATTGTATAACTCGGCGTACAGGTCATGGCCTGTAATACAGGTTGCACAGGAGGTTTGCATGAGCACTGTGCACCTCTTAAAAAATTCACTGCACAGCTGTAATCACATACTAAGCATAGCAATTGTTAGTGGACTGTAGATAACTTAGCAGGACGTAGGAATTTGATGCTTGTGTACAGCTAATTTCGTACAAACTTATATGGATTAAAACAAAATATAATCAACTTTTTTTCTGAGAAACTGTGACTGAGTGGATAACTTCATATTTAGTATTGACTCAGTTGTGTATGCTTAAATTAAAATTAGGACAGTCAATCATCCAGATAGCATGGGTTCCAGTGTGCCATGAAGGTTACTGTCTATCCACGTACTTCTACCAGAGTTGTAGTCGAGAAGTCATGCGTCCGTTTTTGTGCGTTTGTGTGTTGTGCTGTTGCTATAGTGACGACCGCTTTAGAGAAGTATGTGAATAGATAAAAATGAGAAGCTCAAGGTCCAAGTGTTTTGCTACAACTACTCTTTTCAAGCAATTGTTTGTTGTGTGAGATTAAGCCTTTGGGGTATCTCAAAAAGAAATGTCTGTAGCGGTGTATTCAAATTGTTCAACACAATAACGTGGACATATCATGCATGGATATTGGAGTACGTTGGTGGCTGCATGTAGTATGGGTCATGATGGGAATGATATTTTTAGGAATGCTTTGACTACCAAATCTCCCACCGATCGGCCCTGAAAAGAACTCTAAGACCTGCTCTTTTCAATATGGACCTCACTCGGTTAACACAGTTAAAAATCACAGCACAACCAAATCTATTCACAGCACACACTGGGCACGGACGGGTATTTACATGGAGGTCATGTCATTGAGCGCATGGTCCAACTCCTCACTAATAGCTTTGTACTTCAATTTCTGTGCATAGAGTTCATCTGTAAAGGTGTGGAGAGATGGTGGGATGAGAGGACATGTACATCAAAGACCAGGACGAGAGAAAAGAGAAGTACGGGGTTACACTTTCCACCAGTAGACAGGAGGTAAAGGAGGGAATAGTGCTATATGTAGGTGAGAGGGTTGTGACTCAAGTGTTGGCTAACGCGTCATCACATCTTACAGGGAGGCAAGGAACAGAGGGTAGGTGTAAACCCACAAGCATAATGGGTCAGCTTCGAAGCATTGTAGAATTATCTAAAGTAAACAGGCTGTCTAAATAGACCTGAAAGTACTTACAATTCCTCTTGAATTGTTCTAATCTTGGTGACAACAGCTCACATATGGTTTGAAGTTAAACTCAAAAAATAAAATTAATGACTTCTGAATGAAAGTGTTCAGCGAAGTCTCTTCTAAACTAAATAAGGGATAGGTGAAAATGCACTATTTCAAATAACAAACTTTACTATGCTTGTGGGCAAAGACGAAATTACATCACTGAAAAAGCTGCAGTGCAGAATGAGGCTTACCTTCCAGGTCATCAATGGTCTTCTCAAGCTTGGCCACTGACCTCTCCGCAAACTCAGCACGGGTCTCAGCCTGTTGCAATGAAACTTTAGCATTACAGGGGGCAACGCTACATGGTGTGTAATTCTATTAGATTCCTTAGGCAAATTTTATTTTTTGATGTACCACTCTATGCTTGGAAAAATAACGTGAATCTTGCATTGCAAGTCTGTAAATGCGCAGTACTGATCTTGTTGCTTTAATGCCAAGGTATATTTGTAGCACTCTCACCTCCTTGAGTTTGTCAGTTAATATCTTGATCTCCTCCTCATATTTGTCCTCTTTCTGGGAATACTATTGTAGAAAGCGTGAAAGAAAGAGAAAGAAACAACAACAAAAAGCAAATAAGAATTAGAAATGTGGTACATCTATTGAAATAAAGTTGTAATTTCCATGACTCTGAAATTGTTTAGTTAAGCAAAACCCCAAATTGTCCCGCAAAGATAAAAACACATTCACAATGTCCTTAATATTAAAGGGGACAGGGGGCATAAAGCAACTTCACACTAAGAAAAAAAGATTCTGCCCTCCAAGAGCCAGGCAAGTTATGAGGTTTCCACCACAAACAATGCCACCTGTGGCTTATGCAACTGCGCGGTCAAGATGGGGCTTAGTGACCGCAAATTCAGCGCAGTCTGGTTTTAGTACACCAACTGAAAGGATTTCAAACAACCTCTGGTGCCTTTCCGGATTTGAGTGGATGTCTCAACAAGAAAATTCTGAGAAGCCTTTATTCGGCTTCTTGTGTTTACTTTATAAAGGGAAATAACTCAGCACATGGCTTTAAAAACAGTTTGCTGTTTCGGTCATTAATATTGACAACTCTAATATCAAAGACCACAGCGATTACAATAATTCATTTAACTAATTGCAGTACTTCAAACCCTCATTGTCTGTAGGGACAGTGTTGGAATTTTTACTTCATTAATCTGAGTCTGGCAGCCCAATTGGCTTGTCAACAGCCATGAGGAGGTTTAAGCCAAGACTCCTGTTCAACACAAACAGGTTCTTGGGCACGTAAGAAATGCAACAGTGACAGTTTGAAATGGCTATGGTTTTTCGGTTTAGTCTTTTTGCCATCTAATCTATAAACACAAAGTTAGTCAAATTCAAAAACATGTCTATGACAAATGAAATGCATGCACTCAGAAAGTAAAAGTTTATATTAATGCATCAAATAAAATTAGTGCATACACATTTAAACCAAATGTCTTTGCTAGTATTTGATTTTCATAAGTGCATTGTTCCATTAAAATCGTGGTTAAAGAATCATACCAGGTTTCTATTGTTTTTTGAGAATTTCACAACCTCTTTTTTAGGTTGTTCGAAAAATACAGTTGGCTGAACAAGAAGTCATAGCAAAATGCAAAAACTTAAATGTGAAAATGGTAATAATTTGCATTAGTAAATGGTTTGCAGAAAACCCATAACCTTTGCTTATCAATTATTATATATATATCTACAGGCCTGTTCAAAATCGTATATCAAGACAATACATCTTATTATAAATAAATTGTATAGAAAATTATGTAGGCCACACTTAAACAACTACTACAACTTTTTGGAAGAGATGAAAACTACCTTGAACGCTTGTCCCTTTTTAATTTGAAGTCTTCTGTTGTGATATTAAGACCACAATTGTAAAGCAAGCGAAAGAGAAACTAATATATTAGGTTTTGTACTAAGAAATGGAATAATGACATGGTTGGAAAGACACAGAAAAAACAACAATGGTATGGTCCTTTAAAGGGTGAAGGTCATGAAACACTTCATGGAGGCAGTTATGTTTCTATGGGCATGCAAAGTCTCCCTGGGTGGCTTCCAGCTTCATTCCCTCCTACCTTCTCAGCTTGGGCTTCCAGTGATTTTAAGTTATTGGTGACATTTTTCAGCTCCTCTTCCAACTCGGCGCATTTGCTGTAGTATTTTGTACATTTTTTTGGGGCATTTTTGTTTTGTGAGCAGGAATTTATAGTATGGGGGAAGGGGGAATGTACAGAAATTGGGGCAGAACAAAGAAAAAGAGAGAGACAGAAAAGGTGAGGAAAACTGGGCCAACATTTGAGGTAAAGGCATGCATGGAGGGAAAAGGGCTATGTAAAAATTATTTCACAATATACAGTGTGTTGGGACAGTAACAAACAATGTCAAACAGGGTTGATATAACAAGAACGGCCATGCTTTTTGGCTGAAAACCTAATATTACAAAACCTGTAAAACTTGTGTTCCTACCGGAGCAGTCTTAAAAACCAAATCCAGCAAGTGGTCATTCTTATATATAACAAACAATTAAAACTAAGATTAAAAAATACTGAGTGGGGAACTGGTGGTCAGCAGGCCATCCAACAACCAACTCCATAAGCAAATCTTTTTTGAAATAGGGCTATCTTTGCAGGCTAACTAGAATGAATAGAAATGAATATCTTAAGATTTCTTTGTCACGATTATGCACATTTACAAACCAGAGAATGTGGTATAAAATGTGAACAAGCCTGTTTGCTGATGCTTGCTCATTCCGCTTTTGAATAACAGTAGGCGACCCTAAAACTATGTATTGAGTTTTGTTAAGAACTTGGACAACAAAACAGTTACAGTACTTTAGCATAACCCTCTTGGGGTAGTCTTAAAATAAGCATTTAAAATATATGGCAAAAACATTCGGCAATGGATATTGATTGAAACTGTTTAGAAATAATCTTTACATTAAATAAATCAATTCATTCATAAATGCAACTTTGTAGACAACATTTCAACAGCCGGATTTGGTCTTTAAGAGGTTAAATGTAACATCGTAGTAGTTGTTAGTGGGCTGAGTGAATGAATGGTCTCAGAATGTACAGTGCATGGTGGGGAGAGGAGAGGGAAAGGTGGAGGAGGAAATTATAAGAAGAACAAGGTAAGAAGATCCCAAACGCTGCTATTCTACTTCAGAGGGCATGCAGTCAGATGGGCAAAGGCGGTAGCAAAGGCGGGAGGGCCCGTTATCACCGTTGGACAATAGGCAGAACAGAACCCCCCTCTAGGAGACCAGCCCATGGAGCCCACTTCAAGGGGCTTGACTTAAACCAGTACCTTGTCCTCAGAGGCCTGCAGGCTCTTCAGTGATTGGTCAAACCCCCTCAGCTGTTCCTCCAACCTCCGGACTTTGCTGTTAGTGAGGGGGTCACATTACACAAGCACATGCAGAGAATGAAAGGGGCAGAGTCAGAGAAACAGTCAGAGAGGGAGAGAGAGTGTGAGAGAGTCAGAGATGGACGGGGATGGCACAAATAATATTCTAACATGTCATGCAAAATGCAAGAAGGATAATATTTAAAACTGTTATGGTACGGTTAAAGCATTCCCACTAGTATGATTACAATTATTAAAATACTGCATGTTACAGGTATCATAAAAGTGGGTGTGCAACAACTAATGATTCAAGGTGAGCTGAAAAGTGAGTCAATGCTTCATGCAGCTAACACGGCTGTTTGTGCGTGCCTAGTGTACGTGTGTTGTTCACATGTTCAATAGGTGTCAGGAATAATTAACACATGTAATCAGGTAATAAAGCATTGAACGGCAAGGCCACGTTGTTTCCAAAGTTTGTTCACTCGTCCAGGTTGTGTAGCGACTCACGCTTCGGCCAGTTCTGCCCTCTCCTCTGTGCGCTCCAGGTCTCCCTCAATGATCACCAGCTTACGGGCCACCTGAAGGAACGCAATGAGAACACTGTTGGACTGTCTGTTCGAGGCCATTTGTTACCGAGACGGGTAAATAGCATCTGTTTGAGTGCACGCTCCGGAGCAAGCCAAGAGAAGCTCACCTCCTCGTATTTGCGGTCGGCCTCCTCAGCAATGTGCTTGGCCTCCTTCAGCTGGATCTCCTGCATCTCCATCTTCTCCTCATCCTTCAGAGCCCTGTTCTCAATCACCTTCATGCCCCTGTTGGAGAAAGGTAACATTATGCTGTATATTTCTGTTGTTGATATGGCACTGCAAAAGAAAAAATCCATCAAAGGGAGAATTTCAGAGAAGAACTCAACGACACACATCAGGTCACTAGATTGAAACAATCCAAGCACAGTACCAGTGCTTGTGACTAGAGTCACTTCCCAAAGCTAAGTCCAACAGTTATTGACCTGCTGTTCCATTATCGAGATTAAAAGTATAAATCATTGAATGAAGTATTACCCAAGAGATAATTATTCTATAAGGCCTAACTTGTAAGCCAGATCTAGTTGTAGTCCCAAAGATTCTACAGGTTGCCTAAAGACTGGCATCCAGAATTTTAGTTAGGGTTGATGGCTTCAGACGGAAGTGAACCAACCTCTCGCTCTCATCTGCGGCCTTCTCTGCCTCCTCCAGCTTCTGCAGAGCAGTAGCCAGTCTCTCCTGGGCCCTATCCAACTCCTCCTCAACCAGCTGGATACGTCTGTTCAGTGAAGCCACCTCCGCCTCAGCCTAAGACACACACACACAAAATATTGGACGGAAGGAAAACCAGACAGGAAAATAACGTATAAAAACAGAGTTAGTAGAAAATTTTTATTAGACAAAGGTTTTGGAAAGAGTGATGTATAACATTATGGTAAATAACCTCCCCACCTACTTCATGTGAAGCTATCTTATGCTGATAATGTTTAATATATTGTTTGTTAAAACATTATCATAAGCTATATTTGAAAAATAAAAGCTCAAAAAGCTCCACATTTTCGGTTTTCAACAGAGACAAGTTGCACATTTTGCCACACGCGCACACGCACACACACAAAATCTCCTGACCCATTTCATCCAGTTAATCAAAATAAATTTTCAAGCCAATTCCTGTCATTTGTCCCAGTTTGAACTGTAAATAGCTTAGAGGCAACTTCGTTTGAGGGAGGCCAAGCATGAAAGGGCCTGGGTCTCTTAACCATTACCTGATGCAACTTTAATCCTGAGAAATCACACACCAAAATATTTAAACATTTTACTTTGACAAAAGAAATAGTAATTTCTTGTTGACAGTTATTACATAAGAGTCATTATAGTGCATCTTGTTAGAATGTAATGAGTTACAAACAGTGTAGTATTGTATCCCGTCTCTCTGTCTATTAGACTACTTGTAGAGGTTGCTCAAACACTTTTGATAGCCTCCTGCCAGTCATCTTCAGTACTTCTTCGTCAGTGTCGACACCTCCTATTGCACGCAATGCAAGTAACATCACATGGGCAGAGAGTGTAGCAGTGGGAATGCAACGATACTAGGGGTGGGTAAAATTATTGATTTTTCGATTAATCCCTCAAAGGGTTGGTTCTGAATCAAATCTTAAAAGCTTTAACTCAGTGAACGCAAACAGATTCCACTAAATGTTAGGCGTTTACGCATTTAAAACTGTTCTTGATTAGTCTGCCAATGTATTTATTCCAATGTAGAGCAGTCCACGCATATGCAAACAATGAGTGCAGTGAGATTTCTAGGTGCAATTATGTGACGATTCAAATCGTTATTATGGAACAGGAATTTCAAAACAAGTTCTAAAGCTACACATACTTCATGTTGTGATATCTGTCATAGTTAGGTATGTGAATGATGACCATAACGATGACAGTCTTGCATGTAAAATGTGGTTTCATAAATGAGTAGTTGTTTCTATAGACTATGACAGCACTCTCGTTTAAAGACGGCTTATTTTCCCTGGCATTTTATTACATAAATGGAATCACAGTGTTGTGCGATTTTGGAATAGGATGAAGAGAACGGTCAGATTTGTATTTAATGTGTATAAATTTGCTAATTGTTTATGCATCATTTATTCCCTACTTCAGAAATAAAAATATTTTGTAGCTTCTGTTGCAAATATAATAAAAGGAATCTTTTGTCATAATTGGTCTTCAATATCAGAATTTTTTTATAGTGGGAAATCGATTGTAAATCCAGTATCATGAATCTTAACTTGATAGTATTGTCACATCCCTCACAGTGCATGGAAGGTGCAAATAAAAGACTTTAGATACACTAGGGGCATGACATGTTTTATTAAAAGCATATACATTTGCTTCCATATCTATAACTAAAGCCACTAAAGTCGTTTTTTTAATGAATGAATGCATTCCTCTGATAGCACATTGTAATGTCTATGGCAAAACTAAAGAAATTGCAGTTCAGATCAGTTCTCTTGAAGTCTCAACATTTCACACAAACTTTGTCTGCCACCTGGCACAATCTCCCGCAAAACTGTGACTAATTGCTTTATGGCACAAGGTAGTGCTTCACTAAATCAGGAAGAGATACCCATACTTGGAGTATGTTGATCATGCTAATGATAACAGTTAACATTCTGCATGTGTTTTAAGTCAGTAAAGTAATAATTACACTAAGCAAAGGATATGGTTCATCAAAATGACGTTCAACAGATCAACTGGCTCAGGTAACTAAGAGAGAAAAGATTATTTAAAGTTGCCACAGTCGAAGCGCATCCACTTATGACGTCTTAATCACAGGACTATGTCAGCCCATTAAAGTACAATAAAAACGGACTTTTTAATAGATTCATTACTACTGACATTAGGCCATGAAATAAACAATCAAGTAATTGGAATTAAGCTCACCAGTATAAAAACATTTTGACCTAGTGTCCTTACAGCAAACATAGCTATTGAATTTTAGAGTACATACATTGATATCCTTATATGGGCGGGTATAGGAAATGTATAAATGATGAGGGGACAGCCCATTTTAAACCCAGCCCATCTGCACTATACTCTTGCAATAGTTAAAGCGGACGAAACCGTTAAACCACATTACTACATTTCCTGTGCTGAGCTGTGCTTGCATTTCGTTATTCTTGTGGGTACTCTGAATGACTCTTTTTATGGCATCTCAATGAGTGTAAAAATACAATAGAGATTCAATGTTGCCATCTTTCAGTCTTTTCACCCTTCAGTGTGACAGTTGGCACTGGGCGGCAGCAAGTCTTTTAGGACAGTAGCAATGAGACTTATACTGCAGCATAGTATGTAATCAGTCATTGTACCGCTTTGCATCATGGGGTGAAAAAAAAAGAGAAGTGGTCCTAAAAAAAGTCTCAACTCCAACGGTTATACCGCCTCTATTTTTGTCACCCCTAATTTCAAGTAATTTAAAAAAAAGCCTCACTAAAACAACATAAACTATCATTTGGACTAGAAAGTCTTTGGTAGTACATTCTAGCCCTGCATGTCCCTGCCACTACATTTGTATAGTGTCCAAATCTGCATCCAAAAGACATGATTATTTGAGAAGCTACATGAGTAACCTCTGGCCTGGAGTATTTGGTTGGTTGTTTGTTTGATGTTCTCCTTACGCTTTGATTATAAATAGGGTTTTTAGAAATCAGAAATCCACGTTTTGTAATAGGTTCATTAACATAGCTGACAGCAGCCAGAATCAAACGCAGGTCCATTAGTTAAAAATAATTCCAAAGCCATCTAATGCCCAAACTCATACATGTGCAGACTGAGGCAGCAGCAGCATAGACCAAAGCCTTAAAAACATAATCAGTAGGCACAAAACACACTTCCTGTGCCTCCACAGCACACCCCATTCCACGACAGTCTTACGTGTGAATAAACTACTTTATACTCACAGCTTTAAAGGAAATTTAGCAGTGGGCTAGGGCTCATGAATGAATGGCTCAATGGTGGTCCGTGTAACCCACTTAAAAAAAGTAACTGACAATACTAAGGTAAACTAGAACTTTGCCTAAATACCTTAATCAATTACCCCTACATTACATTAAGTTGAAAATCATTCAAGATGCCAACTCAGTTGCAACTATTACAAGGTATATTTTCTTAAGAAGCTTGATCAGCATCTTTAACAAATTCAAATAATTGTTTTTTCACACCTACAATCAATCTCATTGAAAAAAAAATCCTTTTTCAATAACCTAAAGAATTTAGTGATTCATTCTCATGGACCAATGTAATTACTTTGGCAGAACTGCTTTTCCAGGCTAATTTGAACACGAAGAACTGCCAGTTGAGTGCCATCCCAAAGGTGGCTCTGCAAAGGCTACAAATCACAGTGGCAGCACTTAGTTACCAATTAACACACAGAGCTAATATTGATTATTTCGGTGTTCGTATTCAAACTTGTTTCACAATGCAATAATGCATTACAAATTCCAAGGGACACAATCCATTGCTAATTTGGGGAAACCTTCCGGGAATTCATTGGCATCATTTAGCCCAAATGCAACCCATTCGTTAAATAGATTATTGTTTTATGTTAAAACACCACATTTTTGGTGAATTAATGCTGAGAAGAGAAATACTTTGAGAGTTGCGCAGTCTTTGACTCAAGTTTGAGCCTACCTGTTCTCTTGACCGTTTCTCCTCTTCAACCTGTCTTTGCAAGGTCTCTGCCCTCTCTTCAGCTTCATCCGCCTGTTGCTGCAAAACTTTGATCTTTCGCTTCACCGCCTCGATGCTATTCATTCCGGCCATGTTTAATTACCGTTACCTAGCTAACGATATGCAAGGTTAGCTGATAAACTTGAGCCAAGATTAATTTGAAGCAAGCCAATGTTAACGTATCTCTCTGCTTGATTCTGAAAACGTCAGCTAACCTCAAGCCAATAAATGAACAAGTCAAATGTACAACTGTGAATAATTAACTTACAAGCGCTAAATTGAAAATTCTGTGCAAAAATGCTATTAAGAGATATATCAGAGAAACTCACAATAAGTAGGCTAGGTGGATTAGAGATAGCTCAAATGACACACGTCGTTGGCTAGCTAGTTTCCTACCCGGCGGGACTTCCTTTTGAAACAACGCCCTGAGCAGAGAGAAATAAAACAGCCTCGTTTGTCTTCCTCCCGCTGTGATTGCTAACTGCAAATTCGTCACGTCCAGACCCACGCGCAAGCAAGGTTAGCTAACCTATAGTTATTTCCCAGACAAAAATCAGAGCACAGTCTGCTTTCCAAGACTGCTATCGGTGGTAGAAAAGTTTTGCTGTTAAATTCAGTAATCCCAGCCTCGTTAAATCAATGCACGACAAATATTAGGGGGTGTCTGCGTCTTTAAGCTTGTGGTTTCAGTCAGTTAGCCTCTTCCTCATTCCAACAGCTTCCGGGATACGTTCTCTTCTTCTCTGTTGGACTGTCTAGTAGTTGATTGAACATTACCACCACCCGGTGTATGGATAGGTTGAATACATTAACTTTCAATATTACAATACGCAATCTGTACACTCTCGGGATTAGTGCGTAGAGTCGATAATTTGTATACATTTTTAATTTGATAAAAAAATACATTAAAATAATTATTTTTTCAAATTTTGTTCCTTTGTTTTTCACTTGATGACATTTCAAAGAAATCTCATCTAAAAAGGGTGTTCCGCTTGTTTAATTTCTATGTTCTAGTCAAGAGTTTCTTATTATGCAGGTGCAAATGTCTAATTGGATGGTATTAACTGACTTATGTGTAAGCACATGTATTTGTTGTATATTGTGGGAAGAAACAACTACTACAACCACTAAGTCAGCAATTGTGAATGATCATGTGATAAATCATAATTTGGCCTTTCTTCCTGACATTTTGTGAATGTCTTTTTTTGCCTGCAGTTTTCTGGCTATTCTGTTCGCAAAAAGACAATTATTTTAACTCTGGCAAATGTTGTTTTCGGTAATTACTTATAAATAGAGTGATGCTGTTCAATCAAACAAAAATATTGGCATAAAAGTGGCCCTGGACTACCAAGCTTTCAAAAGCAGTTCTATTGTTAGCTTGCTAAGAGCCCAATGGAATGTTACAATATACCTTGGTATGGTTGTTAGAACCATACAGAACAGTGCAGACCATTAACACTCTCATCGCCCGAAAGACTAGTTGTTTTAACCCCTTTGGTATTCTGGCATGGAGAAGACCCCTCAGGGCTTTCCTAATAAGGCAAACTGTTACAGCAGGTGGTGATGCTATAACAGGGAGCAATGACCTTATATCCATTTTCCATTGTCATGGAGATCTGGGTGTGAGACAAAGTGTAGCTAAGAAATAGGTTTTGGGCTTTTTTTATTAGCTATACCTACAAAATCATTTTTAAATTATTTATTTTCTCTCTATTTTGATGCTAACAAGGCACTTACAGGAAAACAAGTCGATATGTTCAAGTAATCTAACTCTGATACTATTTTATGAATCAGAGTTAGAAATCCATAAATTACTGGATTTTGCAATGTTTGATCCACATTATGAATGGTGATTAATTGACCAAGGTGACCTTGACAGGGACATTGATCCCTTGCCAACTCAAGTTCACAAAGTTGTCAGATCTATTACTACAAAAAAAGTTGGGATGAGTCTGTTCATGTTACCATGAATTATCTACACTTCTTTGTGGTGTGTGTGAGTTAATGTGTGTGTGTGTGTGTGTGTGTGTGTGTGTGTGTGTGTGTGTGTGTGTGTGTGGTGTGCGTGTTTGTCTGTCTGTGTGTGTGTGTTTGTGTGTGTGTGTGTGTGTGTGTGTGTGTGTGTGTGTGTGTGTGTTTGTGTGTACGCGTCTATCTGTCTGTCTGTCTGTCTCTATGTGTGTGTGTGTGTGTGTGAAGGGATGAAGCTTACATCTGCTGCCTTCTTGTCTGCAACTTCTAGCTTCTCCTGGGCATCTTTCAGGGCCTCAGAGTACTTGTCCAACTCATCCTCAGTCCCCTTGAGCTTCTTCTGCATTTGCAGCAGCTCATCCTCATGCTGTGCGTTGGTTTCAAGGGTGACAGATAGAGACGGAGAGAGTGCAAATAGACATTGGAAGTATAAAGTTAACGATTTGAACAAGACCAGGATAAGGATAAGGAACAAGGATACATAGCTCAAGATACAAAGACTAATAGAGACCATTAAGAGAACATGCAAGGTCTACTCTTATAACAAAGGAAATTTTTCTAAATTAGAAAAGGGGACAACTGAATGAGAGAGGCCGACACTTTTGTCCCAGTTTACGTCACTGTGATGAGTAATGAGTGTAGGGCTTTAGTTGATCTAAACGGAATCCCACACACATCTCGCGTGCCTGAAAAGAGAGCCGGCTCAAGGTATAACGTTACAGTGTGAGCGTTGTTGGTATAAATATCCATAGAATCGGAATGCCCTTTCGTTCTAGCTTGCTACAGTTCAACTATTGTTCCAGTTTAGCCCCCGTAAGATTCCAGTCCTGAGGATGGACAGCTGTCCCTGTCAGAGTACAATGTGCTCAAAGTCTTATTATAGTTTTATGGAGCAGCCAGGGCCATGAGAATAGCTGTGGGATCTAATGTAATTTAATACATCATGTTCTATTTGGTGACTATTATATTCGTCCCAGGATAAGGCCGTGGTGCGTCTTCATTTTGTTATGTTTTGTTCAAGAAGTTGTCGTTGAAAGAGTCAGCAAGTGTTGGAGAATGTGTTTCAAAATGTACCCGAAGCAAGAATTGGTGACAGAGAATTTGCCCAGAGTAACTCCACCTTGAACTGACACATATTGAGTGTGAACCACAAATTAAGTGGAATGTTCCAGTTTAGCTGAATGTCCCTAACCATCTAATGAAATAATAGAAGGGTTTGCGTTACGCACTTTGGAACTTAAATTAAAGTTTGGGTGTTTAATTTCAGAATATCTGAAGATACTTGAATTTGGTTGGAATTTCTATTTGTACTCCTTAAAAGTTATTAAGTTGTAGTTGCCAATGACTGTTTAGCCCACAAAAATCTGAAAATAATGCAGGCAGTGTAGTACATTGCAAAGCATCATCCTTTTAATCATTACAGTGAAACCTTGTTAAGTTTTGAATTTGCCACAAATTGCTTAGTGATAAATAGCTGTTTCATGTGGTCATCTCAGAAGCATGAACAATTTGCACAAACCTGTTTGCTCTTCTGCTCAGCTGCCTTCTTGTCAATTTCAGACTGATCAGCTTCCCCTAGGGCATTCTCCTTATCCAACTTCAACATCAGCATCTTCTTCTTGATGGCCTCCATCTTTTCAGAGTTTTGCTGGGCTTGCGAAGCAAACAAATAACTGAGGATCACTTTGTTAAAGGGATCAGGGATCAAGGAGCAGGAGGAGAGTTGGACAGAGAGATAGATGTGGAGATGGGAGGAAACAGAAATCCCAGGCATAGGCAGCGAAAGAGAGGCAGATCTTATACTCCAGGGTCAATCATGGCCCCTCCCCTCATGTTTAGCTGCCGACCCCCCCCCCCCCTTACATTCAGGTTCTTCACCTGTTATTCTCTCTCAAAACAG
This sequence comes from Galaxias rostratus, assembly GCA_036024795.1. Taxonomy (NCBI): domain Eukaryota; kingdom Metazoa; phylum Chordata; class Actinopteri; order Galaxiiformes; family Galaxiidae; genus Galaxias; species Galaxias rostratus. Next base: position 5,706 of record JAVQJS010129199.1, on the reverse strand, counting down.
ACACACAGACAATCCCCACTTTGATCAGTGAACTAGAAAAGCACTGGATCATCTCCCTCACACTCTGTGTCTCACCCAACACTGACACACTGACCTAAGTGGTAAACCGCTTGTGGAAAACCTGACTTGAGCTTAGCGTAATTGCTTTTGATCACTTTGTATTAAAGATCATTTGATTTAAGAGTGTAAAATCCTATTGGGTTTTTTAGGCTACGGCATTTGGTTTATTTTTTAGGTGATTGTGTCAGCTATAACTATGATATAATGTAAAATATAATTCCTTTCTTTTTCACATATAATTTCTTTCTTTTTTTAAGTAATAGCTTAAACAATTACATCGCACCAAAAAATCCAGAAAGGCATTCATGTACATGTACTGTATTACCTATATACAGTGCTAATTAATAAATTGTATCACCCCGTTAAATTAGGTTGTGTCTGCCCTCACAGAATTCACTGTTCAAACAATGGCCATGAATGAAAACCAGTCTATTCCTAAGTTCTGAAAGATACGGGAAGAGAAACTAGGAAGCATGAATGCCAGCTATTGGTGGCATGGGGATATTAATACTTGTCTCTTGGCTGACATTGTCCTGGGATTATGTAGAACAGATGGGGGAAGCAAGCAAGATAGGATTCTGGGGTACATGTCCAACACCCAAGGCTGCTGTCATTTCAACATGAATGCGCATTTGCCTTAGTCAAAATGACAGAACAAAATGGTTAGTGCTGATTTGTTGCTCTACTAAGAATGATATTGAGCCAACACTATGTTACAGTGCCGGAGTGCAAACAAACTGTATTCAGTGGAGAAGAAAGCAATGAAACACAAAAGCAACAATCGAAACAATGTATTATGTATCGTGTTTATGTATGATTTATAAAGCACACAAAAAACAAGGATAGTAAGTAAATAAAAAATAATAAGATGAAATTACAACATACTTCACAAAGTAAATTTTTTTGAGTATTGATCAAAATATTCATACAAGTTCTTTGTAAAACATAGCATATGAAAAAAAAATCGTTCAACAAAGGAACACCCTTTGGGTCCAGTTATATTTTTTAATAGCGATGCAGTCAATGCAAAGCTTGAAAATGTGTCTATCAAAAACATCATCACTAACGTAGGTTTTGTTTGTTGGTTTGCTACTATAAAAGACAATATAAATTATCTTTCGCTAACAACTCGCTTGAGTCACAGCTAAAACCTATGCTTGACCCTTGCCATCCAAGATGGCTAAACCATGCTCATTAAGAATCAATTAATCATCTTAACTGAATGATAGGAAAATACGGACACGTCGATTAGATAAGTAACAAGATATCTATACTTATCTAGGTTATTATGCCTTAGATTATCAGGACAGTGTTGGGGTTTTGAAACAAATTGTATGCTTCAAAAAGTATAGGCTGTTGCACAAAAGCAAACTGCCTTGATGAGCAGATCATAATTATATATATAAAAAAACGACTCAACCTTTATACACTGTCCTTTTAAATAATTAAGTATTTGAATACTTTCGTTTGAAATAACAAACTTTGGTTAAGCATTATCCTGTTTTTTTTCTCTCAAAATCAATATATAACTGTTACTGCCTAGTATATATATATATATATATATATATATAATAAGCTTAGATATTGATTTTCAAGTGTTTACGCTCAGTGCGTTGAGGGTTGATTACTACCCTCATGTGACTTCAAAGTATGTCCTATACAGCATATTGCCATTAGCACAAGAAAAGTAACAATACGTAATCAAATGATGTCTCCTACAAACTGTCCCTGTGTTTGGAGATACAGAGATCTATCACCTAGTTCATTAAATACAACATTGAAGATTTCCAGTCCTTCATTTTTAATCTATCATAATAGCCTAACAACAAACCCCATTCAACAACTAGAGCATTTTACCCCCCATCCTATTTTGTTAATAGTTACTCAAAAGGCAGGTGTGTCAGATCCTGAAATTAATTATTTCAAGCAACTTGTCAGTAGAAAAACTGACACATGAGCTTACACTTGACATCTTTGAATGCTTTTAAATCAGGTAGATAGGCGATTCCTTTGTTATTGTGGTTAAAGGTGTTTGTTTTGGGAGGTTTGACCAAAGCAAAAGTGAACAAGAGAATCAATATAAACAACAATGCATTAACATGAAATGAAAACAAAATGTGTTTCACTTCAAATAATTATTATATCATTACAACATAGATAATTGAACCATGCAAAAACGATGCTGTCATTTTTTTTCTACATTTTCTAAACGTTGAGCACAAATATAGAAATAGATGGTGGTAGTTGTGTACTTTCAGATGGAACAATACAACACTAACAACCCAAATACCTGGGATCGTTTACAATATTATAATGTCAAAGATAAATGATGGCGATGGTCCATAAAAGCATGCCTTTTAACTGCTATTATTCTAGGGGATAATCCAAAAATGGACTGGGTTGGAAAATGAATTGGTCCAGATCTAAAGTTTGTGTCCCGTTGGTGATCTGACTCGATGTTAACTTGGCACGCTCTCTCCCTCTGACTCGCGTGCTTCAGTCCCACATTCACTTTCCTCTGGGATATCTTGAAGATCTAGGATGGTTACACAAAGAGGTAGATAAAAGGTCAGCCAAAGTTTTTTTTTTACTTTCAGTTAACAAATGTAAGGGTATAGCTGGTCCAAGAGTGGATAGGGTCAGGGAGTGTTTTATAACGAGAAGGCCTCCATTGTAAAAAAAAATTCTGACATCAGTTGTGGAAAAATTATCAACCAGAATCAGAAAGGTCTTGTGTAAATTAGAAGAAAAGTACATGTATTAGAAGTACATTGTGTGTATCAATGTACATCTTTAACTATCACTAAGATAGTTTAAATCTGGTGTTGGGTTGTGTGTAGTAGCATACTAACCTCTCGGACTGTCAGAGCGAGGAGAGATCCTAACCACGTCCGGCTCCTCTTCTGAGTCCTCCTCTGCCTCGCTGGTTTCCTGGACACCGTCTAATTGGTCCAATGGCTCATGACTGGCCAATGGTGCTTTGGATCCCATTTCCCCATTACCACTGCCTCGTCTTTGAAGAGGGACCTAGAACAGGTGGCACAGCATAGGTCGTATGGGTTTGGAATGGAATGGAACCACCCTAACCCTTAGCCACTGCTCTATGTTCCGGGATGCACTAACCAGGACCTCCAGTTAACTGGGAGAACAACACAACTTTAGTTTGAAACCCATGAAGTTGACTCTAAAATGTAATTATAATGGCAAGAAGCTTTCTCTAAATATATATGCACAAGTCATATTTGCACATTAAATACTATTATCAATACTAATACTAAAAAACATTATTTCAGTATAAGAACCAGCACTTAAGGTCTTTAAGTACTTTGTCATACTGTTTTATGAAACTCTCCCCAATCTGTCAAGGCTCCTATTTGGAGGCCGGCCTAGTTTAAAAGGGGATTCACCAGAGCCCTTACCAGTTCTGACAAGACCACGTCGCCACTGTCTCTGTTGCTGCCCCTCCTGCCCTGTATCTCCCTCAGCTGCTGCTCCAGCTGGGCCCGGGCCCTCTCGCTCTCCTTCATCCTGGCCTCCAGGGGCCTCAGCCGGCCCAACTCCTCCTGGAGGAGCTCCATCTGCCTCTGGAGCATGTTGACATCCCCCAGAGGGCCTGCTGCCACAGGGCCTCCACCAGCATCCAGGCCCATGTCGCGGGACATGGAGCGACAGAGTCTGTTGGGGGGGACGGCGCCGGACGGAATAGGCTGGAACATTGTGGGAGTGGTAGGGGGCTGGAGGCCGTTGGGGTTGCACAGCTCCAAGGTGGAATCCTGACGAATGACTGCGGCCTGTGTGGGCACACCGATTTAGGGTTAGATCAAGGAAACTGAATGAGTAGAAAATGTGCAAAGAATTCCTTTGCATTTAATATTTGTCTTCAGACAGACCTGTAGAGCGTGGAGATGAGCACTGAGATTCACCAGTCGCTGGCACACCTCCTGAAGCACAAACACACAGTTGTAGAGCTACACACAAGACTCGAAGCTGTAAGCAACAATGCATCTATGCTGCCCCCTGCTGACAAAATGGAGAAACAAACCTCATTCAATGGTCGGTCTTGTAGTTGGTTGCCGTTTCTGTCCTGATAAGAAGAAAAGTAAATCCAAATTATTGCAAATTCATGAAAAATTAAAATATCAATTATTCTGTTTTGCAAGTGGTATGTAGGACAAAATGTCTATTCATTGGTCTAATCGGTGTGTCTTTCCACTAATTTATAGACAGTGAAGCTCTGAGATTGAGTCTGTCCTTACTCTGGATGTAGTGCTACCGTTGATTTCATGAGTTCCATTGACAGAAAGTGAACCACCATCTATACTCAAACAAACACAATACATTCAGAAGTCAGATGTATACATACAGAATGTGAAAAACTTAGATTTAGTAAATGTATTTATAATGGCACAATTGAGATTGTTGTGTGAAGTAACCCTTCTAAAACAAAAACACCTTCAAAAACAGTAAACACTTTCTGCACAAATCTTGGATAGTGACTTTTCACCATAATCTAAAATAAAAACGTCTCCATTATCTGTAATGTTTTCCTTTCTATAGCAGAAAAATTGGAAATTGATGACAGTAAACTTTTGTCTAATTTTGTCACAAAAGCAGTGCTCTGAAAAAAATATATAACTTAGAAAATGGTCTAGAGTAGGCCAACACAAGACAGAGAACAGAGAACTCACTGCTGACTAGCGCCCCCGTGTGGTTCTGGTCCACGTTGGTACCGTTGGTGCTGCCAGTTTGTGGCAGCTCAATGTTAGAGCCCAGCAACAACTCACTGAGTCTGTCAACTGGAGGACAAAACACACCATTTGATTTCAGACACATCTCAGAGATAAGAGGTGATCTAATCTGCCGTTTAAAACCAAATTTCATCAAATTAATTTGTATTGCACATTTCATGCACAGAGGGAATTCAACGTGCTTCATTCAAGGTAAGCAGAAACATACAGATCAAGCAGATTTCTAAATGTAGCAGATTGATGGAACTACAGGTTTAAACGCTAAGTTAAGACACCATCGACATACATAAGCAAAATGCTCATACCTTCAGAGATGGCGTCTGTGAGCAAGTGCTCTGCTTGCGGTGCGTAAGGCGTGTCGGCGCGGAACATGTTCCTGGAGTTGGAGGGGGCGCTGACTTCCTGACCACCGCCAGTGACCTGTGCCAGGTCGGAGAACAGGGTCACCCGCTCCTGAAGCAGCTCCAGCACCTCGCGGTCCTTCTGCTGGATGTCCGCTATAGGAGGACAGGGTCCTGGTTAGGCAGGCTGGCCCGCAGCACGGATCAGAACCTCAGACAAAAGCATGCTCAGACAGCCTGGACTCAGAGCTGTGAGGGATGGGGACAACCTACTGTTCCCTACCTCTGAGTCTGCGCAGTAAGGCCTTGTCCTCTGTCTCGATCAGAGGGAAATCTTCTCTGGACGGACAACTGGACAGACAGAGGTAGATCTGGAGTTCAGTCAGGAGCCAGGGCATTGGGTGTGGATGAGCGAGGGTTTTTTAACTTTTAACTGTGTGTGTGTGTGTGTGTGTGTGTGTGTGTGTGTGTGTGTGTGTGAGAGAGAGAGAGAGAGAGAGAGAGAGAGAGAGAGAGAGAGAGAGAGAGAGAGAGAGTCCTACTCACCTGAGCACCGT
>JAVQJS010129196.1:0-11251 GCA_036024795.1 Galaxias rostratus | reverse complement strand
TGTTTTTGGAATGTGGGGGGAAACCAGAGTACCCGGAGGAAACCCACGCTAACACGGGGAGAACATGCAAACTCCACACAGAAAGGCCCTCAGGTGGGATTTGAACTCAGGACCTTCTTACTGTGAGGCAACAGTGCTAACCACTGTGCCACCGTGCCGCCCAATGTAATATCAATACAGGACAAATACTGTAAACATGTGTACCTATGATTTCCCACAATTAAATAGATTGGCTAGCGGAGGAGCAACAAAAAAACATTTAGAACATGAGTGAAAATACACGGGTTCCAGATCCTTGAGATTAACATCATAGCCAAGGACACTTACGCACACATCAGGACAGGGAGGAGACTATGTACCTGCACTTGGCAGAACCCGTGACACTGATCCGATCAATAAAAAAGAGATGGTTAAAATTACAATAGCGAAATAATTGAAAACTATAGGCTACAAGTTCTTCAGCAACACATCATGTTTAGACATGGGCAAAACTATACAACGGAACTGAATCGATTTATAATAGCAATAAGAGCGCGCCAACTACGCCGCACCTGGATAATGCGTGTAGTTGGAACTAGAGCCGTTAAAAGATTAAGAGAAAATCCGAGATTAAGATTTGAGCATGTGCTCATGGACACAACCACGGTGGGTTTTTTATTTCAAGACAGCACTTCTAATTAACTGCTCAGGAACATCAGTATCAGCAAATTAGTCAGTCTCCCGCAGTCATTGAAGTAGGCTTCCAGTAGAGATTCCCAGTACGTAATGCTATAAAATGTATCTATAGGCTACGTGTAAATATGCCTGTATTTAAATGAGCACTAGTATCAAAGCAAAAACATACACATGCATTGCAAATATGGATACAAAGCTTTTCTTTACAATACTTGCTCAAGCATCATAAGTATGTGATCATTGATGGGTACGACTGATATATTTTTCAAGCACGAATGCTATTATTATATGTGAATCTGTAACAAACTCTAAAAACAGCGTCAACACTAGTAATAAGTGTGCAAATACGTGTTCACCTAGAATGGCAATACCTTGGTAGCCTGGTTCCTCGAATAATTTCCCAGTGGCAAAGTATAGAAACACTCTTCTACATTATTTAAAAGCGTATGGCTCAGTCCACTTCAAACGAGACGAGATGGTCAAGTGGTGGATGCAGAGCACTGTACTCAAACCGAGTCTAGAGTTTGATTGAGGGTTAACTGTACGGTTGTTTCCGCTATATGCACGAGAAGTGCCGACTCTAGGTTTACTTGACCATCGGTTTCCACATGAGGTCGCCAGAGTGCCCCGTATATAACCCAAAACATTGTGTACATATCTCTCGTCATATTGACATTTCTGTCTGATAAAGGGAGGGAATTATCTACAGCCCGGGTAGAACCCGTTCAAACTGCTGCATGGGCTTGTTGATTCATGCCATGGTCGTTCCTGCCTAAAGTGAGACACATTGATTAAATACTATGTTTTCTATTGTCGCTTGGCTAAGCAACCATCAAACTGTCAGTTGGTTAGTAGAATAATTGTTGTGGTTTGCTTTGGGTACACGGAAGTGTACGTGTGTTAGCTGTGACGCGAGACTGATTGACAGGCGGTTTGTAGCGTCTCCAGCTGTGTTAGAATATGCCTCCTAAAGATCCTCTGCTCGGGACCCTGAAAGGTAAGGCAATTGCGCAATAATAACCCATTTAGATGGCTAGTTCTGGGTTAGAGAAATAGTACTAGACCTTGCCTGTTCAAGTATTATGATTATCATCAAACACACCTGCAGGTTGTGCGCACTCAAGTCGTGACAGCCAGTCAATATGATCGAAATATTTTATCATTTCATACATTTCACTTAAAACACATATCATAAGGCAAGGTAACACCTGTAGTGAATTCTTCTTTCCTGTCCAATGGACATCAGAGCAAGATATTTGTTCAGATAATTTTGTGATGATGGACCACCTTTATACCTCTCCAGTATGTATCCTGAACCTCCAGTCTGATGGAGTAACAGTGACGGACAGTAACCATCATCTTTCTTCTTGCTGTGAGCTGCTCGAACTGATCCTAAGGAAAGGACTCCAGCGTGTGTATATATTTGATCGTTGCATAGGTCATTACTCCTAACAATAACACTGGGTTTGTGTGATAATGTCTATTTGTGTGTGTATGTGTGTGTGTGTGGGGGGGGGGGGTGGGGGGGGGGTGTCTGTTCCCCTGCACAGAGCCTGTTTTGAGTCTTGTAAACCGAGACTACTGGCATTGTTTCGAACAGCTTCCTCATCAAGACGTCTGTGGCAGGTTAGACGTAGCACAATCACAAAACCACTTTAAAATCTACAAGACTGCATTTGATTTTTTGCCCACTTCAACTGGTATGCTATGGTTATGGTCTCTGTGTATGGAAAGGGATTTGATTCAATATGTGTTTCGATATGTAGACTTGGTGCGTTATCTCTGGCAGCTGAGCAGACAGCGGCCTGCAAGAAGCTGTTGACCGCACAGGGCCGGGGACGCTACCTTCTGAGATTAGCCCTTAGGCACAAGGTTCTGGAAGGCTTCTTCAAACACCTGCTACACACACAAAAAGTTCTAGAGGTCAGTACTATTGGATGTACTTATTTGGCGTGTTTTTTTCAACCCACGATTTAAACTGATGACACTTGTGTGTAACCATGTGTCTTTTTCCTTTTTTTTTTTCACCAGTGGTACAACCCAGCAACTTCAATTCTCAGAAATGAAGAGTTTGTGGGTAAGTCATCTTTGTTCCATATGGGTTCACATGGTTAGTAGCCAATACATGTAAAAGAGGAAACCATTTTGAAACACCAAGTGCTTTCTATTAACCCTACCCTTCTGATTTCAGAGCCTTTTATGTCCCTGCTCCGTGTTCTCTCAGAAATGGAATTCAAACTGGACATGGAGGTGGGTGCCTTTCCACCTCTTGTGTGTAAATCCAACCTTTGATTGATGGTTGTAACTAAAAGTCGGGAATGAAAAGTAATCATAGTGAAATGCAATGCTGTCCCATTGTGCAGCAAAGCTTATGGCCTGAGCAAACCTTTCTGTTGTTTGCTACCAGAACTGCAGTTTCCTGGATGAGACTTGGCTCCTACCGGTAAGTTGATTAGGCTATAGTATCTCTACCAGGGCTGGTAACACTGATAACAAAAGCTTGCATTTATAAATCCTAATAATTATCATCAATAAATTAGGATGGTTTTATTAGTAAATGTGCGAATATTATCTACAAAGAATTACTGAAAGGTGAATAAATGTTATTTTGTTTGTTGTTTTTTTTGGATTGAGAACTGCATGGTTCAGTCTATTTTCTGCAGGGGTTTTCACTGTTACTCTGCATTGGTTATTTACCTAATCCTGATTATAATAATCTGCTTCATACTTTTCTAATGCCTAAATACAATAACCCATCTTTTAAAAATGATTTATAAATCATTGTCACACATTTTCTCATAATCAGATAATAGATTATTGATGGTCCAGTAACTGCTTGTTACTGAAAGGTATAAGAAAGTGTTACCCAAGCAACAATTTCATTGAAAGCCTATGTTTTTCAGGTCTGTGAAATGTATCAGGCTGTTCCCTGTCGAGAGTTAGGGTTGGTGCTCAGGTTAGTACTGGTCTCCATGCCTTAACATGGCTGTTGTGTTTTTTTTGTGCTGTCATGCTTTCATATGCATTGTTCCAAGCCTCACCTTTTTACTTTCTACCAGCTGTGTTTGCCTCTGTCTTTACATATCTCGCTGCGGTTCTCTCTTGCGCACCCTTGCACAGGTATGTCAGCGGGCGTGTATTTGTTCTTGAACTGTTGCCAGGCAGTCAGGCACAAGTAGACAGGTTTATATATCCTGGCGACATTATTGATGAAATCAATGGAATCTCCCTAAGGAATTCAAAGAACGGACAGGTAAATAAACCATTTAGAGTCCTGCACTAATACACACACCATACACACAAAAAGGAATTTGATAAAATTATTTAAAATCTTGAACAAATTATGTTTGGTGGCAATATACAACAAAGGCACGAGGAAGTCTTGAACGAATATTGTTAATCAACAAAAGCCTGCCAGTCATTATTAGCGGTCACATAGCCTATGGCCAATCAGACTAGGCTAATAGATTTTTGTATTTGCTAATACAACTTTGGATGGGCAGGACAAACAGAACACTAAATATCGGGTGATTACCTTAACATGCCAGGTCTTCTGGCTTTGACAAAACGATTCAGTGTGTCTAAAATTCCTCAGGCAGGCATAGTTCTGTCTCAGCTAAAGGGCCAGCCGCTATCGCTGCGTGTGCTGCGATGTGAGGGTCTGGATGGAGGGGTCTATCGACCTCTCATCAAGGTCCTCCGGGCCCTCAGAGAAGACAACCCCACCCTGCAGCTTGGTCCCTCCTATTCCTCTCAGCAGTCCCCCTCAGAGGACCAGAGGCCAGTGCCGTCACAGTGTCTCAAAGACGGAAGGCAAGTCGGAGGGGGTTGTATTTTCCTCTGCCGGGCTCTGTGACTCCTTTTTCCTGTTCTGTCATATGCCTGTGGATCCATGAATTGGTTAATCAATGATGATATTGATAACAATAATAGTAGGAGAATAACCAAACGTGTTATGTACATGTAAGACGCCACCAAACAGGCAGGAATGTTTCGAAATAACTACATTTTGAATAAATACAGCTACATTCAACTCAGATAAATAATGTCTGACTGAATACACTAAAGCCAATCTCTTCAATAGGATTGTATACATTGTGCAGTACTTGGGAAATGCGAACATTGGAATGGTAAATATATTTCATACATTCTAAGTCTTCAGTTTTGGTCTGTCGGGAAAAATGGTTATAACACTGAAGATTCATATTTCTCTGTACAGTATGTGTTAATGGGTCCATTGCAAGTTGTTTCATATAAATGTTTCTCTGCTAAATTAAGACAATACGTTATTATCATATATTTAGTATGGCGGTAAAGAGGTGTTGCAGCATGCCATTCCACAGGTTTTGCGGAAAAACCTGCCAAGCAAGGTAATGTGGTATGGCTATGAATTCAGGAGCATTTACATTTTGATATGAAAACTGATTCCTGCCAATTATTACTAATTAATTCATTTTATTTGACCGACAGGAAGTTCTACTGGACATGAAAGAGACCCATTTGATATGCACTGAAAAAAACTGTAAGGTGGTAAGTAGCATGTTCACTTGAAACGTCTCATCTTTGTGTTGGGGACTGGACCAGCTTGAAAAATAAAGTTCAGAATTCATTTACTTAAGTACAATGTATATTTTAATTTTTTTTGAAGGAACAACTGTAATCACCTTTATATGGTGCCGATACATTTAAATAGGCAGCCTATTGATTTAGTCATGTAATCATTGCGTCTGTACATTACTTTAGGAGCTATTCCAACATCACTACCCAGAAATCTCGTGTGTTGGGAGATACGGACAGCCAGATTATACCATATTTGCATTCTGTGTGGCGTAAGTATCAAGTTGTGAATGCTTACAGTAATTATGTGTCATTTATTTTGTAACAGCAGTTCAAAAAAAATTCACTATTGTAGCCTGTCTTTGTATGAGTAGAGAAAAACATGCGCATATGTTGTTTAAGCACCAAATCACCCTAAAAATAAACACTGTCTTCTGACGTAGAAAATATGCAAAATGTAAATCACTTATGCGCAGTTTCTCCATTCATAGATAATTATGCTGCAAGATAGTGTTGGCCCTGCAGTTCACAATGTACGCATCATGTCTGCATTCCTGTTTTGCCTGTAACATAGAGATGTCTGCGATGATGCAATTCCCAAACCATTAGAGCGTCTGGCTTCATTGGCTGAATCCAGATGTGATCTGAGCATGTGATTGGCTCTGTTTTCAGAAACTCCCCAGAAACCCCTCAGTCATCTGGCTTTTGCTGTGTTGTGCTGCGCGCTAGCGCCATCAAAGAGTGTGAGGAGATTGTCAACCGTATTGGTGAGCATTTAAAAATGTACAATATAAATTGAGACTTCATGTCAGCCATTGCAGAGCACAGACCGTGGATTCTTAGAATCAAAGTGTATACAAAGCTTTCCTCATATTACAATTTGCATTACATTCCGAACATAATTGATTCTCTTACTTTCTCCTTTACAGCCACTGGTTTCAAACACACTGAGTGGTTTGTATGACAAGTAATCAATTGCGTGAAATTTGACTGTGAACCGAAACATTTGGATGGCCAAATACTCAATAATAAATAAAAAAAAATACAGCACACAAGGGTTACTCGTAAAGACATTTAATAGAAAGACTAAGATGTGACAACACGTCATAAATAGTAAATGTAGCTGCCAAGGTTTGTTATGAAAAATAACATGTAAAAAGCTATCCAGAATACAGGGGGTATGTCATGCTTCTTGCCATTTGTGTATAAAGGGAATGTATAAATACAAAGCCCTGAAACGAATGCAGCTAGTGCAGGACATGCTGGCAGATTTTGAGGAAGAATTGGATGAAGAAACCTGGACCCCCTGAAAGCTTGAAGAATTCAGCCCATACACACCAACTTGTACAAGCAACAGCTCCAACCTCATCTGGAGCCTATTCTACACACAAGGGCCGACATTAGCCTTCACACTTGAGGACAGGGTCATTGAACCCGTAGGACAAAGGATATCATTGAGTCCTTAGACCAAGCATCACTTCTACCACTAGTCACATGCAATGTGATTTAAAATATACAACCTCAGATAGCCTTACGACATTATGCTGCACACCAGACTGGAATCCAGCTTCATGGAATGATCCATCATATCATTCTAAATTACAATACAGAAAAATCTGACACTTAAAAATACCCAGGAAACTGAATGCCCACAAAATGGTTAGGTATGATAAATAGGATTATTTGCTCTCCTCCTCCCAAATTAGAGGACAGTTTAGGCTCTCTCCCCTCTTATCCTGCGGGCCAGTTGGATGTCTTTCGGCATAATGGTGACACGCTTGGCATGGATGGCACACAGGTTGGTATCCTCAAATAGACCCACAAGGTATGCCTCGCTAGCCTCCTGTAAAATAATAAAATTGAATACCGTAGCCACAGCTGAAAATAGGAAACCATGCTAATTCAACCTGATGAATCAATCAAAAGAGACTGGCATTTACCTGAAGAGCGCCAATTGCGGCACTCTGGAAGCGCAAGTCAGTCTTGAAGTCCTGTGCAATTTCTCGCACCAGGCGCTGGAATGGCAGCTTGCGAATGAGCAGCTCAGTGGACTTCTGGTAACGCCTAATCTCCCTTAGAGCCACAGTTCCTGGCCTATGCAGCAACAAGGAATATCATCACCAACACAGTTCACTGAACACACGAAGGAAAATGATGGCAAGTAATTCTCAACTCTCACCTGTAACGATGTGGTTTCTTAACACCGCCTGTTGATGGCGCACTCTTCCTGGCAGCCTTTGTGGCCAGCTGCTTCCTTGGCGCCTTTCCTCCAGTAGATTTACGGGCGGTCTGCTTAGTACGTGCCATTCTATTGCTTAAAAGGAATGAAAAACTGTTTGTAAAATGCTCATACACGTGTTTCTATTGGTCTTCTCGCGCTCTTACTGCTAGCCACATTATTGAAAACAGATGGGCGGCGTCAGGGTTTAACGTAGTCAGCGTGCTCAAAACGGCTGTCTCCAGAAGCACCCCGCTAAACGAGCTAACAATGGCCAAGGCCCAAATGCGTTACGTATGCCTTTGTTGCCAAGGCCAATTCGTGGATACAAAAATAAAACCTCCAAAAAGGCTGATCGCGTCACGATGAACATGAACTTAATATTGGTAAAGAAACATTTTGTCCAAACAACGCTGCGATGCCAATGTCCAAACACCAGCTTGATTACAGTTTTAAAAGGTTACGTTATTCTATATGTTCATTTTTCAACACCAACCGTCTTTAATTTTCGCTGGCTCGCGCCCTAAAACCAGCTAACGTTACATCGCTAGATAGCAACATTGCTGTCGTCGTAGTACGAACAGTGAGGTTAATTAATGAACGCAAAAAACAAAACAAGTTTTAGATTAGTGTTGTCCAAGCTGGAACACCACGTTTAGCCTAACTCGTAAAACCTTCTGCTGTGGATTCTACCTAAATAACAATAATAATGACTGTTAGCATTAGCTATTAACGCTAACCATGCAACTTGTTCGTTGGCAATCGTTAACGCTACCAGGCATAATCAACTACTTGAAATGGCGTAAACAAGTCAAAGCAATTAATGCCAAATTCAAGCAACTAACTTTAAAGTATCATTGTATGGACGATCTTAATTTACCTTCGTTAACAGTCCCGTCACACTTTCGTACGTGGCGCACACGAATTATGTGATGGGGGAGGTTGTGAGTAGGTATTTATACTTTCTAATGACGTAATTCGCTTTCTTACCATTGGTTGTTTTCTCCTCTTGGCTCGGACAACAAAAGGGAACTAAAACATGGCTACATACATGCACACATGATATAATTAACATTAGGATGTATGTCTCTTATTTCATATTAATAACGCAAGTCTGTTATTGCATACATATACTATTTGTAAAGGCAAATATTACTCAAAATATTAAGCGGTGAAAACATGTACACTAAATGTTTAACCATGTTGTAAAGTAATATGTGGATAAATAACCCAGTTTAATGTTAGTGTCTCTCAAACTCAGATCTCCAACAAAAGACGCACACAATATGAGGAAACTGCACGTCCACGATAATGTCCCCTCCTTGCGTTCAGCCCCGACAAAACGTAGGAAAACGTTTATTTAAACGGAATCTGTCGCGCGTTGAACACCTTGGACGTCTGCAAGCGTTGCAACTAAAATTATTTCCACAAAAAATCTTCTGTAGTTTCATAAACACACTGCATTAACTAAATGAGGAAACGACGCTAGTAGACTCCATTGTGCATTTGCGTATTTTAATAAGGTAGTTTTTAAAATTAGGTCACTGCTGTTTGCCTCACACACAAACTTGACGAGAAAAAACATCTGAAAGGCCGTCGCACACCATTTCCTACCGTTTAGAGGTAGCAAACGGTGTACACGGTTTTGAGATTGAACGTGCCCCTAGTCAATTTTGGATGCCACCACTTCCTCCGGTGTTGCGCAGGCGTATTTCATTCTGGAATGCGGATTTAGCAGAAGCTAGCCAGCTAAAAACAGGGACTTGGTTTATAGAGTTTGTGCAATAAAAATGTCTAAAACACATGCACAGCCCCCGCCTTGCACGGGAGCAATGAATGTTGGAGGACCGTCCTCGTCTTCCTCCTCCTCGCCTCCAGGTGGCTCGACATCTCCAGCTAATGTACTCCACGTACAGCCTGAGAAACCTCAACATTACACGTAAGTAGCCAGGTTGCTAACGTGTACACAACCTCACGTGCTGTCACATACCATAACAAAACCTTTTACGAAGAATTAACTGCGATGCCATGATAATTTTATAATGCATATCTTTTGATTTAACATCGCAGGCTTCCATAATAACTAGTTGAAGTCCACGTATATTGGGTCTGCTTTATTAGCATTATTGTTGATTAGCTAGATTTAATGATTTTGAAAGATGGTCTGTAAACCTTCGGAGAACGCACTCCAAAATCTAACGATGGTTTTGCCATAATCAGCGTTGACATTTGATGTTTATCAGCTCATCTGTTTTGCTGTAAAATCAATTGTAAAATCAGATTATTTTGATGCTCGTGTTTTGTACTCTTTCGTATTGTTCTTTTGTGTTTACCGTTTGTTTTCTCTCCTCTAGATATCTAAAAGAATTTAGGACAGAGCAGTGCCCCCTGTTTGTGCAGCACAAATGTACTCAGCATAGGCCCTTTGCCTGCTTCCACTGGCATTTTTTAAACCAGCGGCGACGAAGGCCCATTCGTAGACGTGATGGTACCTTTAACTACAGTCCAGACATCTACTGTACCAAATATGATGAGGGAACAGGAACTTGCCCTGATGGGGATGAGTAAGTGGATCTAACTGCAATTAAAAAAAAAAAAAGCGGTTTGTCTGCTGGTGTTACAACCAGATCTCACTGACAAGAAAGCCAAAAAAATGCTGACACATTATCACCCACCCATTACCCAGAATGGTAATTCCGAAACACATTGATAATGCTAAGAAGCAAGACTGATGCTAAATTGTCTTGACACATGTGGCCAACAGAGAACTTTACACTTTGCTGTTCCCTAAACTCAACACATGTATTGCCTTCAACAGTTCAATATTGACATGATATCGAGGTATATCTTGTACACCATTACAGAGATTGCATGCAGTGTGCAACAGTCTTTTTCCTAATGAAAAATGTCTTCTTGTTGGGTAGGATACCTGTGAACGTTGAACATAGACAGATTTTTAGGACGGCATCACAGGAGAGACATTAATTTTCAATGATTGTATTATGAATCAGGTGTCCATTCCTGCATCGAACCGCAGGCGACACAGAGCGTCGTTACCACCTCCGCTACTACAAGACAGGCTCATGCATACACGAAACGGATGCTAAGGGCCACTGCAGTAAGAATGGCTCCCACTGCGCCTTTGCTCATGGCTCCCACGACCTGCGGTGTCCCGCCTACGACATCAGGTACGTCAGCTAGCACAATCGGTCAGTGTTTGGGCAAGCGTAACTTTGTGTTAGTATGTTTGTATATGTGTGCGTGTTTACATGGCCTCTGTCTGTTTTCTTTAGGGAGGTGCAGGTGATGGAGTCTCAGGGTGGTTTGGGATCTACAGAGGGAGTAGGTGGAGGTGGAGATGGGCAGTCAGGACAGGCAGCCAGCACTGCCCTGATAGAGAAAATCCTCAGTGAGGAGCCACGCTGGCAAGGTACCATACTCCTCGGGTCTGGCCCACGTGATTTTGCTAGATGCACTGTATTTGCATTTCATTAGTTTACGTGACTTCAACAGAATATGAATTAGGGACAATTATGAAATTTAAGCGTAGCCACAACAGGAATGGACCTGTGCAATATAGATGATGTAGCACACCAAGTCAGTTAATATAATATGTATATCAATATATACATTTTCTAGGTCATTTAACATTTTATAAGGATCTTAATTTGCAATGAACACATTTATGCCATTATAATGGTCTCTCTCTCTCTCTCTCTCTCTCTCTCTCTCTGTCTGTCTGTCTGTCTGTCTGTCTGTCTGTCTGTCTGTCTGTCTGTCTGTCTGTCTGTCTGTCTGTCT
>JAVQJS010129188.1:0-13750 GCA_036024795.1 Galaxias rostratus | reverse complement strand
TTTATTAATGTCTGCATTAGCGTTGGGTGTTGAAGAGACACAAGAATTTCATTGCATACTTTTGCCTCTGTAATAGTTATGCATATGACAATAAAAAACCTTGAACCTTGAACCTTGTTGTCATGTCATAAAATGTAAATTCATAAATATCCACCATGTCTTGGCACAATAAATTGTTCGGAGCGGCATTAGCATTAGATGTAATTGAAACTCCACTCCTCTGACCAGGGCCTTCAGCGGAGGCAGTGTACAAGGCAAACATCTGTAGGGCCCCCTCCTCCTGAGATGCTACCGGCTTGGTTGGTTGGTTGGGTGCAGGTTGGTTGCTGATGCAGCCATTACTCAGGAAGGCCGATGACGGGCCGAGACAACCATCTGCTGGAGGTACGCCTCACTCTCCCTTCAGATCGACCTCTGTCATGAATCTGTCTCCAGGCATTCTCCTACCTCACAGTGTGTGCATCACGCGGTATACCGCTCGCTATTAAATGCGTTCACAAATGCTTCTCCCACATCTGCCTCTTCCATTTCGGACTTCCCATGCACTCCTTTGCCCTTCACCCTCTATTTCATCGAACATTCTCGTATCTCTCCCTCAACTCCATCATGTTCCTTTTTCCATTTATACATGCCCTTTATAATTCTTCATTTTACCTACATCTACTTTTGAATTCTCTGCCCGATTACAGATGATTTTTGCTACCGCACAGAATTTATGGTGCAGACTGGGGGCTTGGGAGGGGAAATGTCTCTCTGGACATGATAGAGCTCCTATTGTGCGACTTATAAACCTGTCTGGACAGACAAGAAGCAGATTTTTATCTCATACTGCCAGGAAACGAGGAGCAAAGGGGTGGGAAAGACTAAAATGGCCAATCTCAGACAACACACTGTTCTCTTTACAAATGAGCTTTCTCAATGCTTCACTTTAAGGGTTTGAGAGGCTGCGGTCTGGCGGAGGGGGTGACCCTTGGAAAGATGCAGATAAAGATAGTTGGCAATTCACAAATCCAATTCTTATTATGGAATTAAAGCAATTTCCCCACTACATTTCACAAGAAATGTATATGACATAGGTGTAAAAGAAACCAGACTTTTTTTTGTGTGTGTTTGTGAGAACATGCCACTAGAGGCTTGTGTTGTGACTATTAAGGAAATGGATGCCGCTGTGATACACAACAAGAAAGGCTTAGGGCACTCTGGGCCCCAGGGCACACTGAAACCGCCAATCACGTTGGACTGAAATCTTCAAGGACAATCTCACTCAGTCACTCAATGGGACAGAGAAAAAGGTGCAATCCAGGGGTCAGAACAAGTCTGGCACAGATCAAACACAAGGGATAAGAGCTATCTATTTGCGACAAGTCTAAATGGTACGCTAACATGTGAAATGATGGAGTTCCTATTTTTCCAATTAGGAAAACAACCTTGAGTAAAAGACTTTGCATAATCACCGTTCACATATTCAACACATTTATTTTGCTTTGTGTGGCTGACGCCGGTTTTAATTCATGTACAATCTCACTATTCAGCCAGCCTTGCTCTGTGTATTTTCAGACGCAAGGTGAAAGGAAGGGCCACTCTCCTAATTACTAAAGGCTATGTGTAAAATAGCACATGCCTCTTTAGATTTAATTCAATGTGAGGATCGGAGCTGGGTACAGAACTGTGTGAAAGCATACAGCCCAGGGGATAATAGCCAACCAATTTAACCAACAACAGAGCCTGACCTGTTCAAGCTTTTCACACAGCAAAGCAGATTCCTAAAAGCCCCTACTGTTTAGACTAGGCTG
Organism: Galaxias rostratus; assembly: GCA_036024795.1. Taxonomy (NCBI): domain Eukaryota; kingdom Metazoa; phylum Chordata; class Actinopteri; order Galaxiiformes; family Galaxiidae; genus Galaxias; species Galaxias rostratus. The sequence goes on along the minus strand of JAVQJS010129188.1, from coordinate 11,957 downwards.
ATGACTGGCAGCAGATTACAAAGAAAGCATAAAAACTATTACATTTGTCCAAATCCCTATGCTTCCCAAAGACAATTAACAATCTGGAAGCTACAGAGAGAACAAGATAATTCCAGCAATTAGAATACTGAGTCGATTTGCTGGATGTATTGGCTTGGCTATGAGGCACAACACTACTTGCCCAGAAGAATATGCTCTGCAATGCAACGTGGGAACTCAGAACGCTCCATTCAAGAACAGAGCATAGCCGTTTCTCTGTTCTTCTATGTACTACTACTGTAGTCTGCGCCTTGTCTCTCGAGTATACAGTTTTGTCACTAATGTCAATGGGTTTAGGTTTTTGCCAAAGAAAGAGCATCTATTCATGCGTCCCGTTATCTGCAGCCATGCACTGTCATGTGCTTTACAGATCAGAAAACATGGCCTACCAACAAACAACAAGATTTCCCTCAAAGCCCTGGATGACACAAGATAATAAGCACGGGTTAAACTCGCACTGCACCACCTATTCATACCTTACATAAATGCTAGGTGGTGTCCGATCCTTTTCATTGAGGGTCTTGCTTTTCCCTGAAAAAGGGTAACCTAACCATTGCACTCTACCGCCATGCTGTGTCAGACCAGGGAATCCATTAAGTCACAATCTGGGCGCATTCCCCTTTGAAGCATTCGTTTAACTTAAGATATTCCTTTGGTGTGAAAGCAGAATAAACACCATAGTATCTGAGTGCATAAAAGTATGTTCATAGCTTACACTGGGACGGCTATATCACAAGCCTTCTTTCTATTCCAGCAATTCTATGTATGCATTTCTCAATCAAATCCAATTTTGCAACCGAACAATGTGTTTTTCTTAAAAAGTATGTAATTAACTGGCTGAACATTACTACAAAGCAGTATACATTTTTTATGATTTACACAAATGTGAGCATGTAAAAAAATAAGGTGTGAAATATGATAACACGATGAGTGTCACAAGTGTGCGCATTTATTAGTCATGAGCGGCAAGACGCTCATCAAATAGCCATCGTCCCGCTTAATGATATCACCTTCCAAGCAGCTATTAAAACAACCGAGGCTGGTGAAACATATTATGCACATTTTGACTCACACTGATTAATGCAGTAGATGTGCAAACGCAAACAAACACACCTACACATACATTTGCCCTGACTGGTGCACACACACATAAATACGCAGGAACATACAGAAAAGCGTGAAAGGCCTCTTAGTGTGATGAAATAATCATTGGGAACATTTTTTTTTAAGAGATTGCACCATCACACCCAGTTCTATTCACATCACCTCACACTGCTCCTCTCTCTGCCTTCCCGCCACACAGGGGATTAAACATTTACAAACAGAGGGTTCCTAAAGAGCCCCCCTGTCTTCAGGGGCCCCCACTCCAGCTTCATAATTAACCAAGGGATTATCCTATAGTACAGAAAGAGGCCAGCACAGCGGGACTTTTGGGTGCTCCATAAATAAGAACAACTTTGTCATTAGACAAACATATAAAACATACAATTGGGGGCTTAGCATAGTTCAGAGTATTATACATAGTTCATTCAGATGCAGAGGTGTGGGCAAGTACCTCGGGTTTGGGGAGGAAGGCGCGGCCAGGGATGGTGAAGCAGTTCCTGACTGTGCACAAGTACTGAGCCATGATGGACAGGCGACTCCTCTGTCTACTGCCTGTGCTGGCTGTCAGCCTCTGGAGGGGGCATGGAAATCATTGTTAATATACCACAACAAATAAGCCTATTTAAAAAAAACAGATTCAGTCCCATTCCATCTCTGGACTAGTGCTTCTGCTAGAAACACTGGTTTGGCTAAAACTGGATAACACACACAAACCTCTGCGACCTCTTTCTGGAACGTTAGTGTGAGTCTTGTTCGTCCGTACGCAAAAGGACCGGTTTTGTTGGAGATATTCTCCAGCCACCGGATAATCAAAGGAGTGGACACACTGAAGGGAAGGTTACCAATGATATGCAGGTCCGGCGGATCTGAGGGAGAAGACACACACAGTTCGATATTTGACCATGTACACAATATCATTGTATCTGAAAGGATTTCTTCATCACGCTACTCCAAATGCCCAATGCACACACAAACTACAGACCGGTAGTCTAACGTGATAGAGCAGTGTAAATGTGTTTTGTGTTGTGATTCAGACTCACCATCCTCCCAGGCCTTGGTAATTGTCCTTGGGAACCCCTTGTCCATTCTGTATGTGAGTATATCCCCATGAACAATCCTCAACTTCCCCGGTGCTGCCTCGGACAAGAGCTAAGTAAATGAACAGTAACAATAACATTTAAAAACAAGCATGAAAGCCCAGAAGAGACTTCTATACATGTTTAACTTTGCTACTGTACAATTACATGTTTAATGAATATTTAGTAGTGAGCTGGATTGTCTGTATATTTGAGCAGTTCTGCACGCCAACATTTCTCTATGGTACTTTGAGAGACTGGTTTGTACCTAAAATCAACGTTTGGTTTGAGTTATTGTTACAAATGGTGCCACTGAATCTGTCAACTAATGGGCGAAATCCTTTTAACTCAACGACTTGGGTGTTGCCGTAACCCTCCAAGAATAAATGTAATACATTTCTTTTCAAATTTGATATTCTAAATACATTTTTCATTTATTCACCCAGGGTGTCTTTCAAATATGTAGAATATCTTAACAACTTGGCCAATTACGTAAGAATACTACAAAACTTGAAATCCAACCGAATTTTTTTTATTAATAGCACTGCATGTAACAATAAAGTGGGGAGGACTACAGGTCTAAAACAAACAGGAGATGTTTCAGCGTATATAGTACTTAGTGGTTCACTAGTCCTGTACCTTCAATCCAGAAATAAAGCGTGTGTCTTTCTCCACCACCAGCAGGTCTGCAGCCCCAGCGGTCAGGATGGAACGTGTCAAACCCCCAGGACCAGGCCCCACCTCACACACGTGGGCATCCCTCAAGCTTCCCGCTTGACGCACAATTTTGTCTGAAAAAAAATAAAAGAAGAGCAACATTCAAAAGTCATAGTACAGTCCCCTCTCATACAGCGACTGTTGAAAGTGATCAAATGTGAGTAAATAGTCACATTTTTGTATTTGAAATACATTTCTAGATTCTATTTTTGTATTTATAGACTTTAGATTTATTCTGTGCTCTGAGCCTGATTTCTGTACCCGTCTAGCTGCCTGCAAAGAAGTTGGGATTCAATCATCTAAAGCTGGTTACCTTGTCCAAGGACACCAGACTAGATCAGAGTTGCATCAATGATAATCACATTAGGAGGTGTGTGCTGAATGTGTTACAAACAAACATATAAACAGAAAGCTATTGGCTAGTCACGTAACCAGAAGATTTACAGTAGGTTCTATTCAATTCAGTCTAGATAAAAATGTAAAAAAAATGTGTCTTCAAACAGCCTACAACGGGAGTACAGTCAATTGTAGGTGAGCAGGTGCACAAGGCAAACAGCATTGTGTTCTCAGCAAAACAGAATCCATGAGTACAGTGCCAGGTGTTGGTGCATTGCAGATAGTCAGAAGCAGGCAGACTCACCTGTGAGCCTCATATCTAGTAGAAAGTTCTGGGAAAGCTGTTTCTCAGCTCTCAGCTTGTACAGCTTGATCACCTCACCAATAGTGGGCAGCGGAGGCAAACGGAAAGAGGCCAACTTTCTTACTGCAGTCATCTTTCAACAATAAAAACCTACAAGAGGGAGGGATCCCTTAGTTTAACTTTGGTCAAACGGGTTGATGTATTTTTATTGTAACCATGGTGAAATCAAAACAACTAAAAGATGAATACATTTAAAAATATAAGAACTACCTATTTTACGGGTAGATACATTTACAACTTCGTATTGTCCAGATAACAGAACACTGAAACAAACCAATACAATCTCATAATGGCATAAAACAACGTTCAAGTGATGCTGTCCGCAATTGCGTGCGCCACCTGGTGGAACTGGAATAGTCTAGTTGCCAAATGGCCATACTCATGAACTGTATACATATCGACATATCTTTGGGACATGATTATCTTTTGGGTGTGACAAACATATCTGTCAGTGAACTGCAGGGCCGAAGTCAAGGAAGAAAATGTTTCATCTTGAAAACATCTGGACTTTTTCTTGTTTAGCTTTAGGAAGGCTTTGGGCAAACTTACGTAATTCGGTCAAATTATAATTCTTTTTTACTAGTATCAAAACGCTTTTGAAAATGTAACTTATAGCGATGCAGCTATGGCTCACGTACTCGAACGGGTTCAGCGGTCGATCATTGTCAATAACCGAAGACATTTTTAACAATTTAATTGTTAAAAATACCACGAGATACCACTTCGATTACTGTTATACAACGGTACCATAAACGTTAATCTGTAGATGTATGCTTCACGTAACAAATCTTTTGAGTTGTAATGATAATTTATTTTTGCTAAGCATATTAGACATTTCTCCTCGGACCAAAACAGCATAGCCCTTGCACGTTGTAACAAGCGACAAGAGGATTCTGTTACACTGGCTAGGTAATTGACATAAGGAAACACATCAGACAGGCACTTTGACGATAACACAAGTGGCGACGGAACGTTGACGTTTACATAAAAATAAGCGTAATGCCGCTTAACCCCTAAGTTTTCATTTGTGCCTACAGTAAGAAATAGTTGATCCACGTTTCTTACCAGTGTAGACGGGTTCTTGGTGCTACCGCTTTCGTCAGAGCACCGGTGGTTCAGTATCCAATGGCTTTGTGAAATTAAGTCTTCCAGCCAATCAATTGAGAGGGGAAGGGTTTTTTGTTTGCCCTTGAACGTTTACATTGTTGATGTATTTAGACATTAAAGCCACAAGAGGGAGCCAGTCAAAAGATGAAAAATATAACAGAGATTGACTTTCATAACAATCTGCCACGAAATAGTCTCTTGTCTTTGTGTAAAATGAAATATGTAGCATTAGCAGATTGGCTTCAGTAGAGTTATATTGAAAGGATTGTTTATACTATGTTTCGGCACGTTTTATTATTTGTGTATTTTGCGTAAAAGTTTACTTTTCTTTTCTTTTTTCTGAATTGACTGTATCTTCCTATTCCCATGTTGGCATGGTACAGCTGAAAAAAAAGTCTCGGTATGTCAAACAAAATAAATAAAAAATTACCATATAACTAATCGCTCATTATGATATGAATACCTATTGGTCCCCTTGACGTTATCTGTACGTTTTTCATAATTAAACACACATTTTTGTACCTGCTGCTGGCGAGGGGCACTGCAGGTAAGGGACAACCACCTGCCAATAAATCCCCGAAGAGCATTCACCTTGGATAAGCAACACTGCTCTCCTCCATAGGTAATTTTGCCCTCATTTTCAGAGCTGTCCAGAGCCCAAAAAGATTGATTGTCGAAATATATTTACATGTATTATTAGTTTTGTAATTTGAGTGGTCTGCAGACTCTGTCTGAGACGTTTCAGAACGTGCACGCGATTGGAATCTTTTCATTTGAATAGTTAATGTACTGTTCTAATCTCATTGTAAATTGACGCCACTGAAATACATTGTTTAGGCGACGGTACTAAAACTATGTAACGTTGTTATTAACAACGTTAGCAATGTAGCTAACTGTTAGCTAGCTAGTTAGATAAACAAAGGTGTTATCAGAAGTTTTCTACCATCTGTCTGAATATGACTGACTCGGAAATACCAACCATTCACTCCATTCTAAACATCGGCGCGAAGTTGAAAGGAAGACCGAAGACTGACTTTAAACATGCCTTTCGAAATTTCATTACCATGCCAGAGGTTAATGAATCAACACTGAACTATTACGGAAGCGCACACGCCGTCAAGAAGGAGAAGGAACGAGTCAGTCAACAAAATGCCTGGGTTGTCCACCCCTACAGCAGGTTCAGGTAGGCCTACCTGTAGGGTCTAACTTTGGTATATGTTAGCCATGTGAACATAGAACCGATATGGTCATCTGGACCAGAAAAAGATAACTGGTACAATGTGTGTGGCGTTATTGGCTGATTACATGGTCACATTACTTATCTCTGATTATAGTTAAACGATATACGACGTTAGATCCTACCTCGATCTGTCAGTTAATTGGGCGAATTGACATACGTTACTCAGTTTTTAACTTGCCTTACCTGACGGGCCTATTCTAACCTTCAGTCATAACATTTCTTACAGGAGATGGTGGCTTATCGTCATGTTGCTTGCAACTTTCTATGACATGATAGTCGTCCCGTTGGGTGTTAGTTTCTTAACAGAATACAACCGTTACAGCAAGGAATGGATTGCAGTGAATGCTGGAATAGATTTCCTGTTTCTCACAGATTTGGTATTAAATTTTAGAACTGCCTACCTAAGTAAAGATTCACAGGTAGGCTTATCATCTTACTTCCACTTTATCATATATTATATATCACATATGAGTGGTTCGGCTACAAAGGCCGATTAAGGGCCATTTTCTAAAAAGTGTTTTTGTTTTTAAATTTACTCCCAAGACTGTCACTTTGGATAAGAGGAAAATAAGATCCAACTACTTGAAATCATGGTTTTTAACAGACTTGATTGGAGTGGCTCCGATTGACTACGCTCTGCTTATCAGCGGGGTGACTACACAAAAAGACAATAATACTTTTTTTTACAATTTTGTTTTAGTACCCTTTCAATATTATAACCTATCTGTGCTGTTTGCAGGTTGCTCTTCTTAAAAACAGTACAGTATCACTGGATGCCATTCGAAGGAGAGATTTTTTCAAACTCAGTCGGTTGTTCAGCTTGTTGCGTCTGTTACGGTTCTCCAGATTTGTACGATATGCCAACAACTGGGTAGAGGCAGGTATACTTACGTACTTTTGCTGATATTATTTATCATTATTGTTGTTTTAAATATTGCCTCCCTGTTAGTGTATATTTTACAGTGTTATATTTAGCATATCTATTAGAACAAAAATAATTTACCTATGCTTTGTGTTTGTGTCTGTGTAGGTTACTGGTTTGAGTACTGGAGAATATGCCAATGCTATTCAGTTTACCCACATGATTATCACTATAATTCTGGTGTGTCACTGGAATGCCTGCTTTCAGTTCCTAATTGCTACAGTCATGGAGTTTCCTACAAATAGCTGGGTTACATTGGATGGCCTTGTGGTGAGTTACATTCTGTAATGATTTTAGAAAATACCCACCTAGAGGCTGTGTTTACTAGTTGTTGATTTTTTAACATGATAAGCAGAAGGTTCTACTGAAAAAATCTTTTTAGGGTAAGTCAATGAGTGTCCAATACACAAAGTCAATGTTCCGGTCTCTGTGTCATATGATGGCACTCAACTATGGGTCAGTCAGTATTCCAAAAGGTATGGATATTGATTAAATAGGCCAGAGTCTTTTAAAATCATACCATGTATATATTTTTGTATGTGATCACAGCTTTAAATATCTCTTGTATTTCAGGTGAGGCAGAGCTGTGGGTAGTCATCACAAGTATGATGGTTGGAACTGTTATGTATGCTTTGATTTTGGCAAGGATGACAGCTTTAGTTTACAGCTCGAAGGCCAGCGAACATGAGTATGATAGCAAGGTGAAGTGCCCAGCATATTATGCTACAGTCCTCAGTGGTGTCTTATTTTTGATCTCATTCTACTCCAGAGGGCAGTATGAGCATGTAAAAATGTGAACATGTTCATCTCCTGAGAGCGCCAAACCTTTTCCTTTTGTTCTGTGTTTAAGTAATTACTTTAATCTTTAATATATTTAACGTGAAAAACTTTTATTGTATATTTTTTTAGTGCTCAAAAATATATTGTTTGTTCTGCTGTAAGAAAGCAGTTTGTGCTGTCAATACTCAATTCCCTTGCATTTTACTAAAGCTATCATCCTTTGTGAATGTGATGACTCTCGCCGTGTCCCAACTGGTGTGCCTTCCCCTTTTCAGTATAAGGAAACAATGGAGTACCTGAAACACTACCGTCTTCCCCGCGATCTGCGCCGCAAGGTTATTAGCCACCTGGAGTACTGCTACCAGGGCAGGTGGTTTGATGAGAAAGCCATTTTAATGGATCTCTCTGAACCACTGAGATTGGTAAAGTAACATTAATCCCAGCATTCAAGTTATGTTGTCACACACATCTACTTTTATTTGTCAATAGAAATGTGTAAAAATAAATACAATTTAACAGTCCTCTCTCACTTTTAAATATTGTGAAGGGTGGGCGAGACAGCCGATACTTGCTCACCAAGTTTGACTGCATATTGCATAATAATGTCTTTAATCTCATGTTGTTCATGAGAATCCTATCATTCACATTTACAAAAAACTAATAATTGGTGTTTGCACAGAATTTATTTTCTGTGTTTTTGGTCAAAGTATAGGAAAGATATGTTTGTCTCATCTAGTTGCAGCCAAATTACGGTATGATAGATAGTGTTACTCTATGATACGTACAGCATATGTTTTGAGTTTTGAAGAGTTTTCTTTTTATATTTTTTATTGTTTTAAACCAGGAAGTGATCCATCACAACAGTGCCAGCCTCATTTTAAACATGCCTATGTTCAAAGACACCCACCGATTTTTCATCTCAGAACTCCTTATGAAGTTGGAATTGGAGATTTGTCAAACGAATGACCTGATCATTCGCAAGGGGGATTATGGAGACTGCATGTATTTCATTGAAAAAGGAAGTGTGAATGTTCAATGCGGCAAGGATATCATACTCTCTGATGGGGACTTCTTTGGTGGTAAGCAGGCTCTATATGCCACGCCAAGGCGTTTTTGATGACTGATAGCTGTTTACGTTCTGCCGCCGTGTCACTACATATTTGTTTTTCGGGTTTGAATATTACCGGATATATCCTCTTAATGAAATCTCTCCTCATCAGATTTAGATTTTGGTGAGCTAGTTTATGCCACGTTATTGCTAAATGGTCAACCTTATGCATGGTTAGTGAAATAGAAAAAAAGCTATAGTACAACGTGACATGTTCTTTTTATTTTAAGTTTATTATATGTGATTATGCACTAAGAAAGTGGGAGAATAATATCACCGGAGTAGAGTATGGCCTGGGGAAAGAGTGGTTTAATGTGCTTTTCCAAATAAACCATGCACTGTATTTTTTCCATTTGGAATATACATGGAATTATTTACACCTTCAAGGCAGCTTGATTGAACTGCACATCAGTCAATTAGCAAATCCCAAATTTTCTATGATTCCAATTTAGCACGTAGTCCTTAGTTCCCTCTGGTCCCCCACCCCAAGCCCCCCCTCCCACCCCCGCCCTTGTAGACTCCCACCCTGACAGTGACAAATTACTCCTCTGCTTGGTGAGATTGAAAATTAAAAGCATTTAGAGTTGCTCATGCATTTATGCTAATGAGAAATTCAGATATGATTTGCATGCAAAAGAGGCTAGTCTGAAAGCTCATCATCAGCCTCTCTTTTCCTTCTAGCCCTATCTCTAGCATTTCTGGAGGCTCTTCACTTTTTTTTGAGCCAAGGAAAATTTGCAATGTGTATACACTTTTAAAAGGCGAAAATATTGAATTAGTAAAAGTTTTATTGTGTATATTGAATTTTATTAATGATGCTGAAATGTCCTGTGCATTTGGGTCATAGTGTCTAGAATTTTCCTCTCTCGCCATGTGAAGGAAGACTACTAAAGGAAAATAGTCACACTTTGCAACATACATTCGGGGTTGGTTTTTTGCCAGCATTACCTTACCCTTTTGTGTGTTCGTGAATTCACCATTCCCCATTTGAAGAGGATTAGCAAAAAGTCCCGGATTGTGACGACTGTTCAACAGGAGCAATTCTTTAGTCGTCCAAAACTAAATGATTGTAACCTTGGTAAACAGGTGCATTCATGAGAGTAGAAAATATAATGCAAGTTTAATTTGTTTTACTGTTCATGGCTGAGGTGAAATGATTTACTTTGATTGAGGTGTAGGATGAAAAAGGAAAACGATGACATGACACTTGTATTTGTCATCATGTCATTTCTAGGAGGATGCTGCAGCAATTATGAGTATGGGTGCACAGGCAGCAATTAAAAAACGGTAGCATTCATTAATAATTTTTTATATTAATTTATCAGTGCCGGCTAAAATGATTGCCACTGCACACAGGCTTTCCAATTATGCTGCTTAATTAGAAATGTCAATATTAAGAAATAATTAAATTTGGGAATACATTAAGGTTGTCACAAATACTTATTTCAAAAAGTTATGGCAATCACTCAAAAAGCATAATGAATTCTAAAAGATGTTCAGTGATGATAATCAAAATGAAGGTTAAACATAAGTGTAGTTCACACTGTTCAACCAAATCTGTGATGGACGTGATAGGATCGCTCAGACATGGATTATTGCTGGAACTGGTTTATTAGAAAAACGTTCCTTGCCTGGTCATGACAGGTTCAAATTATTTTCAACAATGTACAATTTTTGTATACAGCCACCAAAGTATTTGGTTAATTACAATGAATGCTGGAGAAATGTTAACCATTCTCATTTACTTTTTCTTGACCTTCCTCTATGGTGACAACCTACCCCTCTCAGAGATGTGCCTGATTAGTGGCAAGGGCAGGCGCAATGCCAATGTGTGGGCATTGAGCCCCTGCAGACTCTACTCCCTCTCCTTCCCGGATTACAGGAATGTGCTCAAACGCTTCCCGGAGCTCAAAGACAAGATTGACGCTGTGGCTAAACAGAGATTGCCAAGCCCAGGTCTCAATCTATTTCTTAACTCTCATAATAGGTCATCTCTTTGAGTAATTAGCTTTAGGTCCATGTAACATTGACAAGTTATTATTTTTATATAGGGCCATATGTATGATATGATGCAAGCTTATTGTTTGGCACATATGTCAATATTGAAAGCAATTCAACGACTTATTTCAATAGATTTATTTGGGTGATTACACGACTATGATGTTGAATTATAAATCAGCTTAGTCTATTTTCCTTTCTTTCTTTCAATGAAGACGACCTCTATTTGCCAAGCCAGGAAGTTGTCTGTCCTGAAAACACATTAGGAGACTTCAAGACATAAGGAAATGTGTAGTGGCTTGTGTCACTGCGTGTGTTTGTATATATATGATAACTACCTGCACATTTGTTGCATGTGTGTGTGAGATATGTATTAAAAACTATATCGTATTGAGTTATCTTGCTTATGACATAAAAGAAAACAGAGAATATGGCAAAAGTGACAGGGGCAGTGACAGAGCGTCCCTCAACTTGCGGTTGGAACTATTGCCACCCAGGATAGATCATATTTCAATGAAAGTATTATTTTTACTGCAAAATTAAATTGTGCAACTTGCATCTACTGGCTATGTATATATTTGTTTTATTTTATCCACTGCCATTCTCATCGAAATACTGAATAGATGTACAACTACTGCATAAATACACTGATCAAATCAATTTAATTATTCTTTTATTTTAGGATAGCATCAGCGAACAGCTCATGGGGCTGAGGTTGTTGCTATGGGGCAAACAGGATCAAGGGAAGTCAATCTCTAAAATCACCTTTTGACTGTAAGGGACGTGAAATGAAGATTTAAAAGTGTACTCATCTCAAAGCAATGCCAGGTTTTAATGATAGGATCAGTCTTTGTGAAGCACATCGGCTATGCTTTCCTCAAAGCGTGCATCTGCCAGTCTTTTAATTGGACTCCTCTGCTCTCTCCACGCTATAAAATGTTAGTAGTTCTGTCATTGCTGGTCTGTAGCAGGGTAATTACTTCACAATGTTCTGTAGTAAAATTAAGTAAGAGAAAGTTAACCCCAAGATGCTCTGATTACTAAATCTGTTCAGTAAACAGGATTACTTTCTGTTTTGGGAATTTATTGATTTACTGATATCCCTAGGGGGAGTCTAATGTTGAATGAATATTATTGATGATTATCACATTGATCAAATGAGAATC
>JAVQJS010129187.1:0-10152 GCA_036024795.1 Galaxias rostratus | reverse complement strand
GACTTACAATTTCTTCTTTCTTTTTTGATTTCACCTGATTGTGTGTGTATGTGTGTGATTAAGTTAATTCAATGTTTTTGAAAGTTCTAATACTGTAATAACCTTGATCTTGGGAGCGTGTAGTATGTGCGAGGAAAAAAAAACAACAGAAAACAATGGTCTTTGTTTTGGTTGTGATCTCTGTTTAACATTTCCTCAGACTTTGTCAGTTGTAAAGGGGGTGAATGGGGCCCTGCTTTGGATGTGAGCGCCGAGCACTTAATTGGAAACGCATGTGCAGGGTCCTGTCGAAAGTCTATTTAAAAAGCAGAAAAACTCCCACAGCACTACTTGACTCAAAAATGGTCTGCACCAGCTCATATTTTGTAGGGATATTTAAACTGGGTTTGATGTCTTATTGTCGGCACTGACTTCCTGGGGGTGAAAGTATTCCATGACCTCATGTTTGGCTTTACAGCTCGTTTTGTTAAATAAATAAAGCATGCAACTCGCCTCCATTTAAAGAGGCTAAATCAAGAAATGCCCCACGTCTGTTACCACTTAGAGGGAGGAGGGTGGTAAGAAGAAAATGGTGAGCCTTTGTGCTCTAAGTACATGGTTTTGATTTTTAGGAAGACTTATTTACACTGTAAAAAATAAAAATCATGGACAATTTTACAATACTGTTTATTGCCTACATCCAGTTTTTAATCACCTTTTATGATCCATGTTCAAATGCTATTTGACTCAAAGGAGATTTGGGGGGCGTTTGAGCTATTCAATAACAAATTATTCTTTGGTTTCTGAAGAGCTTTGATTTTCTTGATCACACCTGTGTGTGTGTACGTGCGTGTGTGTGTGTGTGTGCACGTGTGTGTGTGTGTGTGCGCACGTGTGTGTGTGGCGGTAGTGCCGGTGGTTGTGTAGATCCCATTGCAGCTGTGCTGAAATGAGCATACTAATGACTGATTAAAACCTGAACCCTGGTGAGCCTTTTGAGTTTCTCACCGCAGAAATCAAGCCTCTCAAGTACACCTCTGTTGTAAAAGCAAAGCCCCTTGTTTGTTTTAAGACAGGTTAATTGCAGCGCCACCATTAGCCCCACCGCTAAGTTCTTATTATGGCATCCAGGCGTAGCCTAGCCTATTCATGCCCTTTTCCCGAGCCAGTGGTAGGTCGCAATCTATTAAGGTGCGAGATAAAGGACGCCAAATGGATTCTCTTGTTCCTGCCTCCACTCCTCCTTGACATTCCAGGTGTGCAATGTGCATTTTGGAGGGGGGGGGGTTCTCGATTGTTTTTCCCAGCGCAAGCGGCGGAAGAAAGCAACGCCTCATTCGCTTTGATGAGCGATGTGTTCATGCGTGGGCTTCAATGTCACCCGCCACGAGGCAGCTGTGAAGATGCCGCTCATGTCTGCATCGCCATTTACCCAATGATAAAGTGGAGCGATCTCTGCGGGTTTCACAGCGTCCCCACACACCCCAGACGCTCAACTGATCCCCGCCCATCACCGCTGTATCACGAGTGTGTGTCACAGTCGTTACCAGTGTGCGTTAAATTGCAGCCTCCATGATCACGATAGATGGAGGTTGACTGGGTGAATATGCAAGTCTTTATTATCAGAGGGATCTGCCCCCCCCTCCTCCAAAAACACACATGCATGCACGCACACACACACAAACACACGCACACACACACACACACATACACATACAGAACTAACTCTTTCCGGTGTTTCCTGGAGTCTGGCGTTGATGGCGAGAATTAATTGCTGGATTCCGTTTTCCTCTCTGTTGCACTGGGTTTGTATTCCTCTGTTGAGAGTCAGTGCCACTCGTTGTGTAGGTGACATATTACCATCCCTGTTGAAGTTAATTTGCCGTCAAATTTGCGACTTAATTTAAGCAGCCAAAGGGAAGACGTGGGGAGTAGATTGTAACTCATAAGTATGCATTGGAAAGTGTGTTGATTAACATTGAGGGCTCGGGAGACAGACACACTCGATGTGTATCATCTGGCCTCAGAGGCTGGCAGTGAAATTGGATGTGATGTCTTGCGTAACGTGTCCTTGCTTCAAGTCCTTGGTTCTGGGCCGGGAGAAGAAGGCTGCACCACTGGCCCCGGCTCGCCTTTGTTTTGGCTGTTGTACACTTGCCCGGGCTCCGGGCGAACTCTGACAGAAATCTGAAAAGACTTGTGAAACAGACAGCCGCGTGCATATCTGGCAGCGTTCTCATGTCAAATTACGGACTGATGTATCTCACAGGGCACTTGGTACGCCTGCCGCGTTGCTTTATCCTGCAGTTAAGGGCACTGACTTGTAGGGTTGGTGCTCGCTGACACAACGGGGAGGAAAAAAAATATGTTTGCATGACCGTAGCAAAGGGGTTGCTGTGAAAATGGGCTCATTAACGTGATATTGGTGAGAATTGTCTGCTGACATAAGTCAAGTTATTGATGAATGAAAGAATGATTACGCATTTCTACACAACTGCTTCCATTATTTGAGCGTGTGCCCCTCTCATATTTCCTTGGCAGAATGGCAGTGGCAGTAGTATTTATTTGGCACATTCTCTGCATGCTCCCGCTCTTGCGGTTGATGTGTTGCATAGCAACTAAGAGTAACAGCGTTAAATATTTTGGTTAAAAAGATAGGACGAAAATACAGAACAGCCTGCAATTACTGTTCATTTCTCCCAAGGTCGTAAGTTTAAAGGGTTCTGGAATTCCCGTTGCTGCACATTATTTAAAAGGAAATTATTAATCAACTTCTATTAATCATCTACCTTTTTGATTAGAAATAACATTTTATATCTTGTAAGGCTAATAGTCACAGGATAGATAGTGCTGATTGTAAAAAAAAAAAGTCACTGTAGCTATTTATGTCTCTCCAGCAATTTTCACCTGTATAGGAACAAAGAATGTTGTTAATTAGACAGTGTAGTTCACCTCACAGTTTTCTAACATGAAGTATCTATACCTATAGGCAAAATGGGGTGGGGGGTTAAAAATGTGTAGGTGAGAGAGTGCAAATTTGAAGTGATGTGCCGCAGAAACAAGGATGGGGAAACGGGGGAAGGGGGCTGGGGGGGATGGGGGGGGGGTCGGGAAGGGATCTGTGGTGAGAGCAGCCTGGATGACGCACAGCAGGTGACAGACATACACTAATAGTAATGGCTCTTATCAGTGGCGCGCTCGCTCTCTCTTTTCACATGGGCTCTGACATCCTCCTCCCCGTACTCCACCCCCTCCATCTAGCAGGGGGTGCTGGGCGCTCGCTGGGTTGTGCAGCCTGCTCAGACGGAAAGAGCCTGCCAAACACCGGTCTCCTCACATATAAATTGCATCATTAACATCGCCCAGATTATTCCGAGCTCTCCCACCGGCTTTATGGCAGCGTTGGCTCAACTTAACTATTCGACAGACATTTGGATTTCCTGAGCGAGTTGTGCTCAGATGTGCGTGCGTGTGTGTGTGTGTGTGTGTGTGTGTGTGTGTGTGTGTGTGAAATTCAAGCCCCACTGTATGTTCTCTTTAAGGGTTAAACGCGCTCAAAAACAAAGCTACTCCTGACTTTATCTCCAGGAGAGGTCTCACCGTGTGGTCCAACGTGCCCTTGGTTCCGTTTCAGAGGTCTCACTCGGCAGTCAAAAGTCACACTCTGTCTCGCGGGGAAGAAAAACATTAGCTATATTAGAAAAGGCTCAGCACAGCCTGGCCTAATTGTCTTCCATGTAGATGAGTGCACATAGAAGATGCCCTATGATCCAGTGCACCACCGAGGGAGGTCCTTAAGCCTAATTGATATCTACACCGGCGCTGGATGGACCTTCGTCCTCAGATCAGCTGGCAATTAACTCCGTAATTACTGAGTGGGGCCGGGGTTAAGCTTTGAGTTAAAGGTTGGAGCAGCAAACATTTTTATATTCAGATCCTTTAACTCTATTATCCCTTCTCACCGCTACAAGGTTTTACCTTAGCGAGAGAAGAATACATTACATAAAGCCTCCTGGCAATTACTCTTTAATGATTACCCTCCTGCTATATAGTCCATTTGATTAATCTGAAATCCCCTCTCTGTCCAAGCTAAACTTGGGCCAAGCGGCCCTGTCTGTGCTTACCATGCAAGTTTAATTTTCACCTGAACAAATGGCTCCTTTAGACAAAAAGTGCCAACCTTTTACTTTTACTGGCTGTTTGAAAAGAAGCAAGAAAAAAAAGGTGTGGGGAGAGCACAACCTCACTGAGTAATAACAGACATCCCGACAAGAGGAGAAAGAGGGGTGGGGTCACAGTGGCTGGCGGGGGAGAGGGTGGGGGGGAGGGGGGGGGGGGGCAGGGGGGTGCTCTTTAATAGTGTTGAATAAAGGAACATTTATTTTTGTGCTTCGGCCTGTAACAGCCTCAGGAAATAGCTCAGCCTCTTGATCAGGAGCAAATCCTATTAACTTACAGTGCTCTCACTCAGGGTAATGGGCTCCACCTTGAGACTTTGGAGAGCACTTTTCCCTCTGACACGCTGATACCCGTGTCTGGGAGGCTCAGGGATGGTGGAGTCTAGCACCGGGCAAAGACTAATCAAGTCAAACAATCTGCTGGGCTAGAGCAACACCAAGTGAGGATGTTGATACCCAACTAGCTGAATCCCAACAGGCCCCTTCACACGTTCCTAACCCAATACCGAAAGGATCAGTGAGCGGGATCAGTTCAACGTCGGGTTATTTGAGCCCCTGAGAATTGTAAAGCAATCCCCGAGGAGCTTTTGCTTTCTCAGGAGTGATCAGGGCTGTCGGCCCTGGTATAGACGCTAGGAGCCCGTGCCAGGAGCAGGGAACTCCTGGGGCCTCCATTCAGTACCAGCCAACATGGAGAGTTACCGTGTGTGTGTGTGTGTGTGTGTGTGTGTGTGTGTGTGTGTGTGTGCGTGCGTGCGTGTGTGCGCGTGTGTTGGTTTTCTGAAACTCAGCTTGCACACTATGTGGGTAACCACTCACAGAATACAACTCACAAGGAACGTTAACGTGTCGTTATGAAACCATGAAAAATCTTTAGATTATTGTTTCCTGGCAGGAATTTGATGTTTGGAAATCACGTGTCGCTATAAAGATGCCTCGCACATTAATCATGACCAGATCCTCAGGAGAAATGGGAGCGCTGTATCAAAGCATAGCTTCTCTAATTAAATAGACTCAACTAGATTGCCCATCGCCTTTGTGGGTGGCAATAGAGTCCCCTCGGCTAAAAACCAGCGGATGAGTCATTTCCTTGTACACCCTGAACGATAAGGGTATTGTGACGCTCCGTTGTGTGCTTTGGAAGGCCCGACCAATTGAAGCCTCAGTGTGTCCCGAACATGATCGTTTTCCATGGGTTTGTGCCTCGACTGATGGATCGCCCCGGCCTGGGCCCACTCATAAATCCATGTTCAATGACATGTTCCTCTCCCTTCACTGTTACCCCTTGTGCTGGCTGTCATACCGCTGTCTTATGTCTGCAGAGTTACAGAACGCAGCAGTCAGGAACAGTTTATGGATTACAATTTGCTGTTTATCATGGGAGTCGCCGTTTTCATCGTGTTGCAGTTCTTTTTTGGTGCGAAACCTTTTGACGTGCTTGTGGATAACGCGTGTTAAACACAACCGTTTGATGTGTGATATCTTCGGTCAAGACTTAGAGGAGCTATTCGTAAATGAGCGTACTACCTGATTGTATTAAATAGGGAATGAATGTACAGCAATTACATGTTTGTTCCCTTTGTTCTTTTTGCATGCCTGCATCACTGCTGCTAGTGCTCCCAGCTAAGATTATCACTCCTAAGAGGGGGAAGCATTACAAAATGACAGCCTCTCAGCCTCTCATTTCGAACAAGTCAAGCTGATTCAGTGAATATTGAAGAGGGTGGCACCACATGTCTCATTGCTTGTTAAGGGAACGGTGTTAACCTTGTTTTGATTTGCATCTCCTTAGCAATTAAGATAATATATCCTCATTAGAATTTTAATATACTGCTGTGAGATTTTTGATAATTGTGCGGAATTCTCTGATGATTCTCGCTTTGCCCGCCTGTCTTTCGCAGATGAATTCACGGCTGATTAGATCACAGGCATAAACAGATTGGAGTTCCACCGCGAGTCATCTTCCTACATGCTTCTATCAAGCTGAGCTATTCAATTTGGTAGAACTGTGAATCGGGACCCTGGCTATATTAACAAGCAATACAATATGTTCTGCCAAGTATTGCCATGCCTCACAGCAAGGTTCTTGTAGCTGGATGCTACTCTCATCAACTTGTTGCTGTGGTATTTGTTTATTCTCTCCACAAAACTCCCTGGAAGACTTGGCTACTTTGAAGCAAGTGTTTGAAGCTCCCAAATAAATGTGTTTCTCTTTCTTTGCCACCATCCCTGGACTTCTATCAGTGAGATGAAGAAAAAATAAAAGACTACAGGGTGTACATCTGTCACCAAGCTCCTCCTTACTCCCCCATTCAGCTGTTAATTGGTGTAGGTCCATCAAGTTAAGAGAGGCTTATTAAGTCCAGTGCCAAGGCTTTCTCGCCAGGAGCGGTTCATCAGGGAAGGCCAGGGCTCCTCCAAGAAAGCAGCGCCGAAACGATTTTACTTTATGCGTACTTTCAACCATATACCTAGCCTAGTGCATCCATAAACCACGGCTGTGTGATTTTTATAGTGTTGTTCAAAACCGTGTTCAGTTCCTCAATTCTTGTTTCCATTCAGAATGAGAAAACAACCAATATTCCCTTTGGCCTTTGACTACTGCAGAGCAAAGCAGTCAATATTGGCAGGAGAGTATTTTCTTGTCTCGCGGAGCCACGCTATCAATACCTCACACTGTTAACAGGGGCCAGAGTGAAAGGACAGAAATCTGCCCGGAAAATAAACCCAAGACCCCTTTGTGGTGTGAAATTGCCCACCACAAAGGAATTAATGACGGATCCTTCCAGCATAATTGTCTAATTATGCCGGGCAGATGGGGCACTGCTTTAACTAGGACACATTGTGCTACCTCTCCAGACTCTCCACAACAAAAGGCGAACCAGTGTGACAGCCTCTTCAACAGCGAGTGGGAGGGAGAGAAAAAAATATAATAGAGCAAGTGTAGGGGAGAAAGAGAGAGAGAGGGAGAGAGAGAGGGAGAAAAAAAAACTGGGTCTGTCACTGAGCCATTCCTCCACTCGATATGTTACCACAGAAACAAATGTATGGTGTAAACACAGTGCGGATCACAGCTCCTGGGAGGTGAATCACTGCAGTGTAATGAGGTTGGTTTACATGCTGCTCTCAGCTTCCCACCCGGGATAACTCAATACTTAAACCCCCTAATTAAAGAGAATCGGCCACTCGATAATTGATCACATCGGTCGCCTCGGCATACGCCGCCTCTGTAAGATTTCACACCGCTGTTTATAGGAGCTGTCTGCTTTGTTTGTCTCCCGGGGAGGCAGAGAGCTGGTGGAGGGTGGGTGGAGGGTGGGTGAGGGGGGGTGGGTGGAGGGGGGTGGGAGGGCGGGTTGTGGCGAGGTTACACGTGGAGAAATTAAATCTCCATTCCTTAAAGCTGTGCTTCTCCAGCAGTGGATGGACCATAATGGGACCCATCAACGCCTGTCTCCCGATTGAGATGTCACTCGGATTGACAGGTTCCGTCTAGACGGGGTGATGGCGAACAGGGTATCTAATGCCTACCCTCTCCAGTGGGGGGTCCGTTCAAATCCATAAGTCAGGGGGTTTTCGGCGTCTTTAAAAGATTTAATGTCATGCAAATTAATCACGCGGCCCCGCCATACAATATGGAGGGGACCTGGGGGAGTGGGGTGAGGATGGGTACAAGGACACGGGGTCGTAGTAGAAGCACATGGGGGCATGTACCGTAAGTGGGGTTGTGGTAAACATACAGTCCACACCTGCACAGCAGACAGACTGGCTAATCACCCAGGACCCTGAGCAGGTGTGCTGGTGTTGGGGAAGATCTATGACTGGAGTCGTCCGATTAGGATAATTTACTCCGTTAGGTGTTTTGTTTATCACAGCGTATTTTATGTTTTGAATGATTGATTGAGTGATGATTAAATACATAGATTTATTGTCATTTTGCTTTTGATGATCATTATTGGTAGTGATTTTGTTCCATTATAGTTTAATATGTCTTATTGTGATCTATGTTGAATGTATTGAATGTCAAACAACAGCATCAGTTTATTGCATAACATAAGAACATTAATATAGCTTGAGTCCAGATTCACAGTTCTATCATAATTATAACAACTAAACACTTTTTTTTTTGTAGTGTTGTAATATGCCATTCTTCACTGGTCTACTAAGCACACTAACTGTATGTGCACAAGAGTGATGATAGTTTGACAGATAGATTTACTACCAGATTGGTTATTTATTTATGCTATATACACACGGTAAGTTAATTTGATGTTGAGCATGTTAACATCACAAGTGTTACAATTGAATCTTTATTAAACAGCATTGTACCGTTTCGATGGTGACCCCAAGGCAAATAATTGTGGCTTACCTCGGCTTGATGTTTTCATTTAAAATGATCTAATCGTTCTGCCATGTCTACACTGGCAGTGACCCATTTGGCATCGCACCAAAGAGCAACATATTATTACAAAGTGGGTGTAACTTCCTTATGCCAATCACAAAGTGCTGTCGTAGCACTTCTAAATTCCTGTGGCTGGCAGCTGTTAGCAATTTCTCAGACAGCTTTTTAAAGAAACCTGTTGGGGATTTCCCGTCATTAACAATTAATCCACCGTCCCCCATCCCCACCCCACCCCCCTCGTCTATCTCGCTCACACGCGTGTCCACAACCTGACATTCACAAATTATAAGATGCACAGGGAAGAAAGGAATGTGGATGTGTTTCTTTTTGCTGTCTTACTGCTTTTCAGCTTTTCTCATAGTCTTTTTTTAGACCAGCTTTGCGAACTGTAGTTTTCCATATACAAAAAGAAAAAAAAGCTAGAGCCCCTAGAATATTCCTGTGACATTATCACTCAAACACACACGCTGTAATCAATACCACCTATGTGGAACCACTACAGTTAACCACTACTTACTGAAAATTGTATACATGTTTTGCTGAAGGTGAAGGTGACCTTGATTTTATTTTTATTTGAGACCACACTATACGACAGTGTCTATGTGAAGGCCTTGCTATCCTCAGAAAACTCAGTCTGCTTCACAATAGCGGTTGTGAAGTAGAGTTTAAGTTTATTGAACTTGGTATCTGACTCAACAGTAATGGGTTTTATTTGTGAGACACACAAACACACACACACAGACCACATCCCTTGCTAGAAGAGGATATCTGTTATTGTAGCGACGACCTTGGTTCCTTTCAGAAGGTACACTGTCAGTACAGGTTCCTATAGACACAGAGCTCTGATCCTCAGTGTTTACTGAAAAAAACCAAAGCCAACCAGGCAGAAGGGTGCAAATGTTGTACTGAAATTTATTTGTTTTTTCACATCATAAGAAAAGCCGGTTTCCTCCAGAAACAGTCCCAGTGACCAGAGTCGGCTCCCTGTGCCTCTCTTTGTGGGTCGGGGGTTTTTGCAGACATGACAATGGATTTATACACACAAGTTGAAACAAATATATGACTTGGATTGAGGAAGCTGTGCTGTATATTTATGTATTAGGAATACAATTCAGACACCATGACAGTAAACAGTTCACACGCGCCACACAAGGTGATTAACCTTGGCCAAGGTCCAGTGTAAGTGTAAAGTGGAGAAGTGCAGATGAATATGTACATAGGATTTTGATGATGTGCATTGATATATATATATATATATATAACTTTACAGTATAGACATTTTAAAGTGGAAAAAAAGTCTCCACTTGTAGGTTGAGTGAGTTTGGATTCAATTTGTGGGCTGTAGGAAGGACTTGCTGCCACACCAAATAATGGTGATATAGAATTCTTACCTTTCATTCAACGTAGGTTTAACTGAAGTGTATTGTCCTCCAGTCTGTCTCAAAAGTGACAAAACCGCTTACAAATCAGAAAGATCTTCAGCCACATAGTTTCAACATATGAACTTAGTTGGCACGAAATTGACGTGTCTGGCAAGGAGAATCCATTTGGAAATACATTTTGATGTGTATACAACACTGCATCTGCCACAAC
>JAVQJS010129180.1:0-15987 GCA_036024795.1 Galaxias rostratus | reverse complement strand
TGTGTGTGTGTGTGTAGGTGTGAGTGTGTAGGTGTGTGTGTGTATGTGTGTGTGTGTGTGTGTGTGTGTGTGTGTGTGTGTGTGTGTGTGTGTGTGTTTGTGTGTGTGTGTGTGTGTGCACGCTCATCGACACTGCTGTCAATCAGTGCAGTTCTAACGAGCATTTAGTCTGATCTGCACCTGGACGCAATTAATCAGCTTTCACACCCAATCAGGTGCTGATACAGACAATCTGTCTTTTATTTCTGTTCTCTTTCTCTCTCTCTCTCTCGCTCTCTGTCTGTCTGTCTGTCTGTCTCTCTCTTTCTCTCACTCTTTCTTTCTCTTTCCCTCTCTCTCTGTCTTCCTCTATCTATATATTTACTCTCCCTTTCTCTTTCTTTCTTTCTGGGGGTTTGATTGTTCAGTTGTTTTTACAAGCCAATGTGTTGCCTGAGTGAATGTAATCCACATCACAGTATTTCATTGTTCAAACACTTGCTCAAATACATGTTCCCCCGTAGTAGTCTGAAATCGTCAAACATTAAGGGCTTTTGGAAACAAACAAATTCTATCAATTCAATAGTTAGACAATTCATGTTGTCTGTAAAAAAATTTTTTTTGGGGGTTTGTGTTTGTCATAACGAATGCAGCAGCAGATTCTCCCTGCATCAGGCTGCCTGGCACAGGATAGTTTCAGAGTGAATGTTTGTGGAACATTTCAGACACCTACCCTCTAAGCGTCCCATCCTCCCCTATGACTCCCACCCACCACAGGACTTCATCACATCGCACCGATTTTCCTCTCCGATAAGGATAATGAACTTCAACCCTCAAGGGGCTTTTTGGAGCTTGTTCTCCCTCTTTTTCTCTGCTCTTCCCTCGTCCTCTCTAATAGATCATTTATCCCAGAAGGACCGTCCACAGCTGTAGCCTGTCAGGGAGGGACGTCTGTGGAAAAAAACAAACTTGGTGAAGGACTGCAAAGATGGATGCCACACAAATCAATGTGACATTCACAGGGTAGACCTGTAGTTCCGCTTCACTGATGTGCTGATGATTCTCACAGACAAAAATCTAACTATGTGGATTATCATTTTACCATGAGATATTTGTTCATGTGTGTTTGTAAATTTTTGGTACGTTTTTTTGAAAGAGAGAAGAGGAGGGGGGTAGGGATGTTAAAGACACAAAATAACATGGGGTGACAGCTTGGGAGGGGACCGGGAGATCGCAATAAAAGTGCATTTTGTCCAGCGCTGTGTTTCACATATGGAGACAAATCTCTCGATGAAGCAAGACCTCGACACAAAGCGGGAAGGGAAACAGCTGCTGGTAATGGGCCTCACATCGCCACGGAGACTCAGAGAGCATCCAGCAGGGGGGTTGGAGAGGGGGGGCTTTTCCGGCTGTTGGTGTCAGTAATCACAGGGTGCAACACAGCAGGACACATCCTGACACCCCCCTGGCATGCACACACACACACATGCAAACACACTCCCACACACACAAAAACACCACTCACACACACACACACACACACACACACACACAAGCACACACACACACACACACACACACACACACACACACACACACACACAGACACAGACACACACAGACAACCGGTCAGCATGTTAACACAGAATCCGCACTCACAAAATAATAAACACGTACATGCATGTAAAGTTGCACCACACCAAAACATAGCACAGAACACATCAAGGGATCAAGTATCACATACAGTGCAAAGCCACTATTTTGAACGAAGTCGAAACGCAGCGTGCTGATTGGAACAGCAGAACAGCAGACAAGAAGTAGGGCCAATGGTGATAGAATCCTGAAACACAACAGAGTGAACCAATGGGTTTCCCCCTCCTCTAGTCACGCTAGGCAGACAGAGGATGCACCAGGGCAGTGGGAGCGCTCCTAGATGCGTGCACAAGTGTCATGCTGGCTGAGCAATACACTTCCAGATCAGAAATTGGTTTACAATGCACATTTGGGGTGAATAATTCACTGCTGCTAAAAGACATGGTAGAGTGTTGTGATTCTTTGGCGGCGTTTTCCATAAAATTCCATAAATTTCGCCCTAAAGCACAGCAGATGGCACAGCAGGATAAGCCAAAACACAACCAGACATCCAGTTTGTTTGTTTTTATTCCGTTACAAAAGCATGATTACTTTCCCCAGAGACACTTGCTTAGAAAAAGTAGTTTTTTCACAAAAGTCAGTTTTGTTCATTATTTGTTGTTGTTGTAGTTGTTATAATTTTTTATTAACGTTTTTCCTCAAACATGTTCCAGTCATATAATCAACTACGTGTTTTCATAGTGGTGAACAGGGAAACGAGACTATGGGGTTTCAGGTGAACCAACTACATCATTTACTCTCATATTAAAAATACCTTTGAAGAAAATGAAGAACTCAAGAAACAAAGTCAAACCGTGTCAAAATGTTCAAACACCAACCAGGATATGCCTTTGGAAACCGTGACAAATGTGGAAAACATAACCAACTGAAAAAGTTTACTTTTAACTGCTGATAAACAACATTAGAATGTACAGATGACTAAAATTGGGATGTTTTCAATTTTAAATGTTTTATGTATTCTGCTCAAAGTGTATGACACCTTTTATCTCATTAGCTCCTCGTTACGATACCAACCATGTGTGCGTTCTCTTCTGGTCTTGTTTTGTACAAATCGGTTACGGCATAGAAAAAGTCCAAACGGAGGAGAACCTCTGGTTTTGTGGGAGGGTTGTGCTGGGCCTACTTTGACATCGGAGGACAGAGAGCAACGGGAGGAGGGGGAAGGAGGAGAGCAAGGCGTGAAAGGAGGCTTCGATCGGGTGAACGTACACTGGGGCATGATGGGATGTGGAGTTTTACGGTCCATTTATAGCAGGAAGGAAGGCAAACCTTCTATGTACACAATGGCAGGGATGGATGGTGGATGGAGGAGTGGGCAGCTGATCTTTCCACCTCACCTATGATTCTTCATTAAACAATGACTCTGCTGACCCACAATTCAGCTTTTTCTCCTGCTGCTTTTGGCCCAAATAATGGACTCCCGACAGGGAAGGAAATCAATCTCTCTAGAATTGTGTGCAAAAGGGCATGTGACTGCCGTATTTATTTTAATAAACTCACCCTCTCCTTTTTTTTCATTGTGCAAACAAATCGATGTCTCTTTTGACACCGATTCAGCCCGAAGCAATGACAGGTACCGCCCATGCTAAACTTATAAAAATCAATCGCTCTACAGCCATACCCAAGTAATATGCGGATGTAAAAATGTACATATATTTCAAAGAACTTAAGACTTTCATCACGTTCTTAGGAGAAGACTTCAGTGTGAATATCAGTATCCATATTGTGCCCTCTACTTCAGTTACGAATGTCTACGTCTCAACCAATGGCTCCCGTGTCATCCCACGCTCAGAGACAAAGCTCAACAGAGGCATACAGTCCGTAGCATTCCCGGTGTGTGTCACTGCGATGGGATGGTGTGTCTGACTGAGCGAGCCTCTCTCTGGGGATGTGAGGAGCACCAGGCTGCTCCAGGGCCTGAGCCCATGGGGCTGTGCTACGCCGAGGAGAACAGGGGTCCACCCACCACCCCGCCACTCTCAGGCAGCCAGACCAGGGGGGGAAAGCCTGGCTTTGTTCTCTTCTCCATCACACGCAGCAGCTGCCCTCTGAAGCCAGCCTCCCAATGAAAGTGGGAGAGGGGAGAGCGAGAGGGAGAGATGCAGAGAGAGATGACAAGAGAAAGAGAGATGGTGAGAGAGCAAGTGAGAGAAAGAGGGAAAGAGAAAGAGGGAGAGAGAGAGAGATGGAGGTTGAGGGAGAGAGAGCTACACAATGATCTGAGACATCAAACAGCAGTGCAACATAACAGCTCTCGATGAACAGGAGTTGTGTGTGGTTGGTTGTGTGTGTGTGTGTGTGTGTGTGTGTGTGTGTGTGTGTGTTTGTGTGTGTGTTCGTGTGTGTGCCAGACCAAGGGAAGTATACTCGATGTCAGGGTTCTGTCATCCAGTTCCATTGTTGATCATGTGTGTTTGTCTGCCAGGATTTGGGATAAGCAACAAACACAAAACAGAAGTTGTTACAGAATGTGTATGACAAGGAACAAAATACTCTGTGGTTTATGAACGCATATCTTCAAAAGAAGTATTATTTTGTACAGAACATGGGTCAAACCTGTTCATATGGGGTAAAAACATTACACTTTTTTTTAGAGCCATTGTTTAGTAGAAGGTTACACTTTTAAATGAAACTGCATTCAATTTGGAATTCTGTTTTTGAGTGGACAGGCTATTGTCCTGCCAGTCACTTTAGATCCTCAAAGGTCCCACCCCCTGATCAACGGGCAACAGAGACGGAGTAAAAGCGTTCCGTATTGTCCACATAGATGAGGATTTCTTGGAGGAATCAATATGCCTTGAAAGGGACCCAGAGTGCCAGTCATAATACAGTTCAAATTCCAAATAAGGATGACTGGTAATCCAAGCAAAAAATTGCAACCACACAAGGTATAAAAAAAAGAAATACATTAATACAAATTATATCCAAACCATGAACTTATGAAAGACCCATTTGAGAGTAACAGTTTAGAGCAGCATGGATTCATGGCTATACGACCTCGATGTACAAAAACAAAGGAAACCATTTATTCTTATGGCTATTTGACATGTTTTGGAAGTCGCAAAACCAGATAAACTGTGGAAAGAAAAACTAAAATGTGTGTTCGAATGATTATGCATGCATATGTGAGTGTTTGTGTGTGTCTGTGGCTGTCTGTGTGTGCGTGCGTGTGTGTGTGTGTGAGACAAGGCCTGGTGCGTTTGGGGTGGTGTAGCAGCAATGCATGTCGATAGAGCAAACATAAGCTGGCTTGGCTAATCACTGATGTAAACAAGATTAAGCTCCAATCAAGGACGACTTATATCAACGTTTCCACCATGAAGCTTTCAGCACATAATCAACCCCTTTAGACCTTCAAATGCAGAGTTTTTGGGTGCTGGGAGCATTAGGCATTTCACAGAATGGAATGTATTTAGACCAAAAAGGGACCCTTATCACATAAAGAAAACATTGAACAAGACTGTTACAAGCGTTTTAATCATTGTCTAAAACTGTAGCTGTGCAAAGGAGAAAAAGAAAATGGCTATTTTAGGTTTGGTGGGCAAGCCTGGGTGGAGAGGAGATGTTGCACACAGACGAATATCGAAAGCTACCAGTGTACCCAGCACAGCTTCACATCGAACAATAATTCTGTTTTGTTTCGTCATAAATCCCCCCCAAAATATTGGAAGAAAACAATATTGATAAAAGAAGACCAAATCAAAAATATGTCGCAAATTGACAGCATCATTATTGCAGCACTTTTTTTCCCTCGTTTTTTTTTCTTCTGAATTTTCTTTTTTTGCTTTTCAAAGATCTTCTTCCATGAAAAAGGAATGAACTGTTCATAGTTTTCATTGTTGATAAAGAGAGAAATAGAGAAAGAGAGAGCGCGAGAGAGAGAGAGAGAGAAAGCGAGAGAGAGAGAGAGAGAGAGAGAAAGAGAGAGAGAGAGAGAGAGAGAGAGAGAGAGAGAGAGAACGAGAGAGAGAGATACTGTGCATTTGGCAGTAAGTTAAAGTCATACAGAGGGTCAGGTAGGATGGCATGGGCAAATCCTCAGGTCAAACGAGCAAGCCTTCTTTGTTGCGGTCCGAGTCTTTGTTTCTCTTCCAGCTTTGTCACACCACTAATCCCCCCCAACAACCCCCCCCCCCCCCCTCCTCCTCCTCAATGCAACGAGTCAAGATCATGTGCTGATCACATGCCGGAGGCGCCCAGTCCCATGCTGGCGGTGTGGCTCATACAGGGCAGTGATTGGACGGCCTTGGGGAAGTCGTGGGTGAGGATGCGTCCGTTCTCGCCTCCGTTCCCATTCCCGCTCAATCTGGACACAGTGGAGCAGTGGAGGGCGTCGTTGATGGATCGCTGCCCGAGGAAAGAGAAGACAAATCCCCAATGAAACGTAAAGTAGTCACCACGTTGTGAGTGTGTGAACAGTATGCATTGAACTCTTTACTATTGTAACTTTAAACTGAGTGTGACACCAAGGTTGATGTTTAACAATAAAGAAAACAGATAAGATACTACTGTAGCTAAAAATTATTAAACAATAACTACAGCCTTATCTGTGTCAAATTTGTAATTGATACATTCATATTGGAATTTCCTTTCAAATTATAAGGATTTAGAGACAGAACGCTGATATAGGATTGACATCAAACGCAACAATAATCTGCAGTAGGACATGGTCCATTTTAAAATGTGTAATTTACATTGAGCATCGTTGTCTTAAAAACACCGACTTGCTTCTCATCTTGTTGCTATGACCTTCACATGATCAACGTCTGTCTCTGAACCCTTTCAGTGTGCTTACGTGTAGAAAACATGGAAATATGGGGAGTGTAAGCCGTCTCTGTGCAACAAGTGGAGGAACAGTGACACATTGAAAGCGCACAATGAGCAGCAGTCACATAGCGTTAGCAGTGAGCTAGTTGGTTAGCTAGTCACGGAGGGGTCCTAGCCTCCGTTGGCCACACAGACACCGGCAGCGTGTCTCGCGTCGGGAGTCCATCGACCGGCCGACCCGAATGGAGGCGGGCCGAGCGGGAGGAGGGGCCAGATGGCGAGAGAGCAGTGGACCGCCTCTCCCAACTGTCTTGTATTGCTTCATCTGGGAGCATGTGTTAACCCCGATTAACGATACATTTGCCCAGCAACCCCCCTGCTAAAACAACTGTGATTGTTAGCCGCTAACCACAGCATGTTTCGAGCGCTTAGGAAAGTATAAAGTTACCACGCCGTAGCGTTTCCTTTGGTATAATAGTGCGAGTTGTAATTTTTTGTTGAATAAATACTGAGCGAGCGTTTTCCCCCTGGAGACAACCAATTAGTCTCACGTCCCTGGCAGGCAGACCAGGCAGGCAGCGAGCAAACACACAGGCTGATCTGTGCTCGCATCTGCCCTGTTTAACAGACACACACACGCCCGCCCACACACACACACACACACACACACACACACACACACACACACACACACACACACACACACACACACAGAGTGGCTGGTCCTACTCCATTTAACAAACGCACACGGGAACGCTCATGGAAGGGAGATATGGTGTTGCAGAATACGAGTAAGGCTTTCACTTTGGTTGTTATCTTAATAGCAGGATATGTACTCATTTCTTTTCTGGATTACAAAGAAGGTCACAGACTATTTTAGGTGATAAATAAGGCCCTCTGCGTTGTGAGTACCCTGCAGAGGGAGCAAAGCTTTTGATGCACATGGTAGACCTATCTAATGGTGTAGATAATAACATAGAATATATAATGACATAGAATGTGTTCTAGGTTTATGAGAAAAAAAACTGAAACAGAGCGGAGAGAGACCAGACAAAAAAGTGATGGGAAACTTAAACTGTTTAGTTTCCCTTCATCAAACCCCTCACACTTTGTGTGAATCTGTGCATTCTATTTCTATGATGATATTGAGTCACAGTATCGTATTGGGGATTTGTTATGATTAGAGTGCAGTTTAAAACAAAGGGATACTGAGACAGTTTAGCCGTCTAGAGAAAAGAGAGGGAGGAGAGAAATAAAGCTGGGGATAGCCAAGGGAGGGGGGTCAAGAGAAAGAGAGAAACCGAGTTGGGACAGGGAGGGTGGAGGATAGAGACAGACGGAGAGAGAGAGAGAGAGCGAAGGAGAGAGAGACAGAGACAGAGTGCTGTGAAGGATCCCCCACTGTGATCACAGTCAAAATGGCGGCGGGTGGGATGTCATCATCATCATCATCATCATGGGAGGATGCGGCGCGTTGTTGTTTTTTGGTTGTTGGTATGTATACACACACACAAAGCGTGGTTGGTCTTTGCTTTCTTCCTACCCCGTGCCTCCTCCGCCTCTGCCTCTATATCTTTACAGTGTTGTTGCCGTACAGGGCGTAGCTCTGCAGCTCAGTGTAGGGGGCGCTAGCGCCACTGTCTAGGGCCGAGCACTGCTGCTGCTGCTGCTGCTGCTGCTGCTGTGAGCTGACAGAGGCTGACTGGGCGGCCTGGGAGGCAGACACCTTCATTCGGCGCGACTCGGTCCGCGACTTGTAGCAGAACTCCACCAGCGCCACCAGCATGGCCAGGCCCAGGCCGCCGATCAGGATGTAGAAGACCCCCGCCACGTTGCTGAGGCTCAGGGCGCTCGTCTTGTCCTGGGAGGGAGGCGGGGAGGAAGGGGGAGGGGGGGAGGCAGGTCAGTGTGGGCGTGGTGGCGGGTGGAGATGGACACAGAAACAACGGACGAGGAGAAATACAGGGGATAGCACAACACTGATCCAACACGCAGGGAAAGACAAACGCAGCGATTGACGCAAACACACACAGATACAGACGTTCTAAGACATGCACATACATAGAAACATACACCTATTCTGTCTCACAAACACGCACAAAGATAGACACATGCAGCTGTTCACAGGAACACATAGACACACTATATCTCAGAAGTGCACACATACATATACACATATTCTCTCACACACACACACACACACTCCCACACATATTGTCTTACAAACAAACACACGGACACACACAGCCACCCTCCCCACAAACATTGAAACAGTTCATTAACAGGCCATCCTGTGACGACACACAAAGCTCAGCAACATAGAAGAGGAGATCAGGTTGAGACCAGACAGTCTAAAGGAAGCCGTCAGCCTGACTCTCACGGCACACTTTAGCTGGCACAGTGCCAGGCGACACAAAGAGAGAGGCGGGAGACCGGGATGTCGTTTGGCTCGCACATCTGTCCCCAAAAAGTATCAAAGGGTGTCGTCTGAAACGTTGTCAACTGAGGTGCCATATATCTGCACGCGCACACACACCCACCCACACACGCACACACACACACCCACACACAGACACGTACACACACACACACACACAATGACACACACAGGTAGACACATTGATACACCGTACATTAATACACAAACACTTTAACAGACACACACACACACACACACACACAGACGCACACAGTGCAGTAACAGACACGAACCTTAACTGACACATACTCTGTGTAAATCTAAACTTTAACAGACCCACGAGACACAGACACACACAGTACAGTAACAGACACGAACCTTAACTGACACATACTCTGTGTTAATCTAAACTTTAACAGACCCACGAGACACATAATGTCCTGCAACAGACACAGTCTGATGGATACACAGAGACATATCGTACTATAACACACTAGACACATTGCACATTAACACACACACTCACACAAACACACACCTACACACACACACACCTACACACACACACACACACACACACACACACACACACTCTATACAGTATCAATTGGCCTACACTTTTAACAGATACACAAAGACACACTGTACAATAACACACATGCACACACAAGCACACACACAGTGTGTGGTAACAGACTCACACTAGATAAACAGACATACAGCACGATAGCAAGAGATACAATATACGTTAACACACACACACACGCACACACACACAGACACACCTTACATTCAACTACGTTTGAACATGACCATTAACACATTCCTGTCATCAATTCTCTAACACAGTTTAGTTTTAGTTAAGTTTTTGTGTGACTTCCTGGTTATGGTTTCTATTTACTATTTTCTATTTTGTTGACTGTCTGGTGTTCAGCCTTTACACATTTATTACACATATTTACATTCAATTCAATGTCAGTTATCTAAACGTGTTTGACTTCATCATAATCATTATAACAGTAAATACAACGATAGGTTTGTGGGGAAAACAGATCATGCATTCATGCAGCAATGCTCTGGGGCAAATCTTAGGATCCCCTAAATACACACACAGTGTAAAAGAGCCACACACGACTATATTTACAACACTTTCTGATCATATTTAACATTAACAAACTTTATTCTAATGTGATACAATTAGATTGGTATTGTTTTGTTCACTGTATACCATCTAATTAGGGGAGAATTAGGGCCATTAAGTCATTTACTGATGCTATTTTGAAGTTCATATTATTTGTCATGATGAAGTAAAACTAGGGTGTCTGTTCATCCACTACTGTGGTGCTCAACGTTTTTCAGCATTTCATTAAAGCCTTCCACTAGACTTAAATAACGTTCCAAACATGCTACTCCTCAGGCTTCATCAAATAACATTAGTTTGGGGGCAATTAAAACTGTATCTATACCGACAGAAAACCTTTCTCTATTGACTGCCTTATTGACCAACTTTTTATAAAATTAAATAAAACTATTTTTTTACTCTTTTTTAGTGTACAATAATACAATGCCCAGTCTAAATGGCAAGGAGTTGAGATTGAAATTATAATATTTCACACTGGTCGAGGATTATGATTGGTTCAAACTATCTGTGGCTGTGGCCCCTGAGAAGCCTGCACCCCCCCTCCCCTTTGTAGAGCCATCTAGAGGGCCACGCTGTTACTCAGAACCCCCATCTGACTCCTCCACCAACCAGTGGTCCCCTGCCATTTCAGACAGTATACTCCGTGAAGAGTTACTTTACACTTCCTAACTGGGAGATTTGGAACAGTGCAATAAAGCTACTAGGCCACGCCCTGCATGGGCTGATTGGCGCTGTTACCATGGGAGTGTGTGTTTGTGTTGGGGGCTAAGGGGGGTTGATATTGAGTCCACAGTGGGGTTTCGCTACCACACATGCACGCTCCATGGACACACAGAGATATAGAACGTTGGAGAGGGAGAATCAGTTAAAGGGCCAAGGCGTGAAGGTTCAGGGGTCGAATCCAAACATGAATCATTCTTTAAAGGACCTGTGTCATCATCTCCCCCTCTTTGTGCTGACTCCGTTTATGCCCAAGTCTGTTTTTATTCATGTCAAGCCTCATAGCAAGGGAATGTGAAGTTCAATGAACTGAGTGCTGTTCCAGACATGATGGGTAGGAGGTATTCTCTCTCTGCAAAATATTACAACGACTGAGTTAAGTCATGATGCGTGGGAAAAGTAATTGTAAATAAGGTGAAAGGAACACACAACCTTTTTACCAACCAACTTAGTACATATGCCATAATGTATATGATTAGTGTCATATGCGGGACTAGTCACAATCAGAAAGAGGAAATTCATCAAAAGATTTGGCTGACACTGTTCAAGTATAAGTACCTGAAAAACCTTTATTCATAACATGATCTTTTGGTTACCATTTTCAATGATCTGTTCCTTTTTTTAATGTCAGCACGAAGAGAGAGAGCGAGTGACAGAACAGAGCTCCAGAGAGTTTGTAAAGGAGTGCTGGTTCGGGGGAGGGGGGGTTCCTGGGACCAAAGGGTGTGTGCGGGGCAGGTTGAGTGCCAGGGTGTCAGAGAGGAGGAAGAGGGGGGTGCAGTGAGGAGGGACAGGACCAGCGGGTGTTTTTAGGAGACTGACCTTGCGTCCTGAGTCCTTGCTGCCGCACTCGCCTTTATCGTACCACCATTTGTTTTTCAGTTTGTCTAAGACGGCTTGCTCATTAAGCTTCAACACCGCTAGGTTTACTGGGATTCTTCCAACAGCCATGAAGGAAAATAACATAAATAACATAGCATATCATGTTATCTTATGTTATTCATACAGCAGAAGTACACACACACACACACACTCACACACACACACACACACACACTCACACCTGAGGTACTTTACAGGTTGGTTCCCCACACACACACACACACACACACACACACACACGCAAATACGTATACAAATATACACAGAGCATATTTTCAAAACATGAAAGAATTAAAAGTGATAAAAATGAATACTCCATCTAGCTGGTTGCCTTGACTCCCTAGAACAGTAGATGTGTATTATGATATCACTTAAAAGGGTAATCAGCATCGCTAATAACTGCTTAAACCAACCAAAACGTCATCAAACAATATCTCTGACCAATTGATGAAAAAAGATTTCCATAAATAATATATATATATATATATATATATATATATATATATATATATTAGGCCTGATTGTGAATCATGTACAGTCATTTTTAGAGAGTGTTGTTGTTTTTGTTGCCATGGTCATCCTGTTTGTTCAGTAAAATGGCAGCGTTTCATCAATCCACTCTGACGGATTTCCAGTCCTCCAGCCCTCTAGAGGACGCCAGAGCACAAATAGACAACGTTAGAGTTTGGAGCAGCGTTGGCATGCCGATTACCCCCTTTGGCCCCCCACTCCCCGGTCGCCACGGGTTACCCGTCGCTGGGTCTGACCTTGGAGTCCCCTCCCCCGCTGCCACACTCGCCCTTGTCGTACCACCATTTGTTTTTCAGTTTGTCCAGGAGGCCCTGTTCGTTCAGTTTTAACACTGCCAGGTTGACAGGGTTTCTGATAACGAAACGGTAGGTAGTCAGCCGTCAGAGAAAAAAGGGACATAAAAGGTACAAAAGAAAAGGGCAAAACACTGGCAACACATGGGTGGTAATTACAAAATAAACACTTGTTGAAGCCTACTTCTTGCTTGAAGGATGTGTTGACAATGAAAAACAATTGAAGCTTTGAGTTCTGGTTGTCACAGGCTGTTGATGTCTTTGTTTTATGCAGTATCCATTCTGTATAGTGCAATGGGCTGATATGCTGTGTGTCTAGCAGACGCTAAGTTAGTCAAACAGAAAGTCAAGGTTTTACCAAGTACCCCATCTGACACAGAGAGAGAAAGAGTGAGAGAACAGAACAGAACAGAAAACAGAACCAGTCCATAAACGATGAGGTGTCTATGAACATAATGGTCTGTTTGACGATAATAATCTCTTTTTTTGTGTCAGTCGCTATGGTAACGGGCCTATCGTTATTCTAGTTTGGGAACCCGTGACAGGTGAATGCAACGCTTCATAATGAGAAATGTCAGGCTCCCAGTGTTTAATCTGTCACACCATCAGAGGAGTTAAATGGAGAGCGCAACTCTGAGATGTGTTCTGAGAGTCAGACTTAGAACTGTGAGGTGTGTTCTGAGAGTCAGACTTAGAACTCTGAGATGTGTTCTGAGAGTCAGACTTAGAACTGTGGGGTGTGTTCTGAGAGTCAGACTTAGAACTGTGAGGTGTGTTCTGAGAGTCAGACTTAGAACTGTGAGGTGTGTTCTGAAAGTCCGACTTAGAACTGTGAGGTGTGTTCTGAAGTCAGACTTTCAGAGCTCTGTGGTGTGCTCAACAGCAGGTTCTGCTCACCTCATAAAAACACTTACATTTCTTAATAGTGCTTGACTATTCCAATGTAAAGTATATTAAATTAAAGCTGTTCTTTTACTGTTGCATTCCTTTCAATGAGCGGATGTGGTTATACTTGCTTCTATAGAAAGGTGCAATATCATTATGACTCAGTGGAGAAATAGCAGATTTTTTTTCTACTTCATCTTTCGTTCCTTCATAACTTATCAAACGAAGAAGAGAACGCTCTCCAGTACTGCCACATGTCCAGAGCTGTTCTGTTACAGAGCCCGTTCTCTCTCTGATCAGTGTCTGTTCAGGTGTGTTCTCCTTAGCGGACAGGTAAAGTGTATGGAAAACTCTCTCTGCTGCAAGGAAATACATGCTCACAAATAGACCGGTTACGGTGTCTCTTCACAGCGTAACATTTATTTCATGTTTCGCTTACATATATATTTGAGCTTAATTTGAAGTTTTATGTGGTAAAAATGATAAGCAATAATAAATAAAAAATGAAAAATGAAAAAAATGAAAATTAAAAACTATATGTATGTTCATCTTCCATTTTCATTCTTATTGACACAGAGAGTGATTGGGAAAATACACCATCGTTACACACACACACGCTCTCTCTCTCTCTCACACACACACAAACACACACACACACACACACACACACACACACACACACACACACACACACACACACTGACACACAGCTTCAGGGAACACAGCTTTTGTCCTGGGACTTGGTAAAACCTCAGAGTTCTGAATTCTTTCTCGTTTCGAATTTCTCGTCGTGAACAAGTCACACAGCGCTGGATCAAGAAGCAGGCGATCGATTGGCTGGCTGGCTGGGTTAGAGGGCGGCTGATGGTGGATTGGCGGCGGTGGGTTCAGTGGGTGGGGGAAATCGAGACAAACTGTACATATTTATATACACAGCATACATACACATATACATACTTGTATATTGTATGGGTTAGGCAAGCAGGAACTGGTTCTAAACATCGGAATAGGATACATCACAAGACACACCAAACCAACATTTTCGTACGAGGCGGATCAATTTGGCTGCTTTGAGACTGGAGAGAATTTTTGTTAAGCATGTCAATTTAAAAACTGTTATGTCATGGTCAGTGTAACAATGGCTCCAGTTCAAACGCGCCTGTCAGCAAAGTGTGTCGTCAGGGTTTGTAAGCGTACCCTTTTTTTCGTTACGTTACTTCAAGCAGATTCGCTTTTTTAAGAGACATTAAAGAATAAAGAACACATTGCAGGGAGAAGCATGATTGAACCAGGCCCCATTTTGTTCACATTGGAAAGAACACACACAGTCACCCATTGTTTTCATTATCCCAAAGAACATCTAAACTTCCAAAGCTGAATAATTGGTTTATAAAGATCTCTCATTTGCTTCAATTCGCTATGCAATCCCCTAATAGACACTATTAATTCACTTGGGCCAGATTCAGTTTCCCCATCAGAACAAATGTACAGTAAATTAAGGGAGTCCATTAAGGCTTTGTAAAAGAGTAGCCATCTTGTTGTTGGGTCTCAGATATGATGCCCTTAGGATGAACCTGTGAATACACTACACACACCCACTATAGAATCAAAGCCAGTAGCAAAGGAGAGGGGGACATACAATTCCGTAAACAGTAACTGTGTTGATTTATTGTTGCTGTTGCTCCTGACAACAGGCTGGTTGTGGTCAGCTATTTTGCCGGGTCGGGTCCTAATCTCTCTGTCTGTTCGAGTTATTCAATCCATGCTTGCTGCACCGCCTACACGGCTAAAAAGTCCAGTAACAGATGGCAGCGGCCATCTTGAATTAGTCTGGTACTCCTCCTACTGGTGAGTGTTGCCGGGGCGACAGCCAGAGCCCAGCGGAACTTTCCTTCCTCCACTTGATACTTTTCACCAACACATTGGCGACCTGCTTCTAAATGGATATCTAAATGCCAGTGCCTCAAGTAGAAAAAGATTAAGTAGAGAAATATGTAGGGCCGGGTGGGGTTCATTTCCTGCCAGCGAGCGGAGTCACATCCTGCCGGTGTGCAGCACACAATGTGGCTCTGAGTGGGACTATGCCTGCTTCTCTGAGGCTTCTCAATGTACTTTCCTATAGAGTCCACGACCCTCATTGAAATTAATGAGACAAATATAAAGGGTTTGGTATGTCGTGGCTACACAATCTCTCTCTCTCTTTGTCAGTGAACAGAGGGATTAAAGTGTCCAAGTGAAAGCGAGATGAAGGTATATTCTGGGACAGGAAGCTAAACCACGGGACATTCTTACACAAATCAAAACATTTGGGGTGACACCTAAGATGGCCGACCCTTTTGGTGGCCACGCAGGTTGTTAGGGGCAACAACACAAAGCAAATTCTATTTCTTGTTGGCTGTTAAATTTGAATTCCAGAGGTTTGCCTCGGGCGACAGTTGATTTGAACAGAGGTGAACATTCCGCTGGATATAATTCTACGGAGAAATACAGTATGACAAGGTGATGACTCCATGAGGGGCATCATAAAAGATGGCGGGTGTTTGATTGAAAGCCTCAGGGGGTGGGAGGAGAAGATATAAACATGGAGATTTTAAACCTTTTTAGTTTGGCTTCTACTGGGAGACAGGACAACACTATCTATTCATATTCCATACATGTGTTTACATGTATATGTTAGTGTGTGTGTTTGTGTGTGTGTGTGTGTGTGTGTGTGTGTG
>JAVQJS010129179.1:0-16004 GCA_036024795.1 Galaxias rostratus | reverse complement strand
GTAAATGTTGCATGCAACAAAGACAAAAGATGCACGAATAAAGCCATAAAATAACTTCAGTTGGCCAAAAATGCTTTGAAGTAAAAATGCTTTTGAAAACATAAATTACTAAATGTAGTTACTGTCAAGATCAATACTCTGTGTGGGGCCTCCCATTCAATACAGCATCCCATGCCTAAAATCTATGCACAATGCTCTATTTAAAATGCAGATCGAGCAGAATGCTTGTTTATTAATGTAAGTTTTGAGGAAATTTAAAAAAATTGCCAGAGAGAAGCTGGATAATTTTTTATATATGATATACTGTTACAAAGTTTAGGAACTCTGGCAGCTAAGCCCTTATCACTCTTTACTTTTAATCTATCCCTTGGAGCATTACCAAGTGCTGTGCTAGAAGTTCGAAGATATGCACTCTTGTTTTCAGGAAGTAGAAAGTAAAATCTGTTTTAAAACGGGCTGAGAGAGGCAGATAACGAGGGGGCCATGGCAAAAAAAAAAAAAAAACTGGTCTTACCCAATACTATCATAATAGTTGAATGTGGGAGGTGGTTGCAGTCAAAACAGAACAAACGATGTATATTATTACTCTATATTTGATCAAGGGCCTCCTATGTAATGTTCTCACCATATATTTTATCATTGATCTAATATACACTGAATCTTTACAAACTATAGAATCAGAACTGGCTCAAATGATATTCCTCTGCTACGCTGTGTGCTGTTTGATCTAAATTTTATTTGGCGGTTTATTTTGTTATACTCAGACAGTGGATAAGGTTGTCATTGTGTAGCATACAGACGGGTCACAGGTAACTGAAGCTTTCAAAATGTGACTTGCCTTTTGGTTCATTGATAGTTCAAGATGTTTTCATGTTTCTGTTTCCTCAATGTGCTCATGCACGTTTTCCTTTCTTTTTCCAGGCTGTTGTGGAATGTTATGTATTCTGTTTCTGAGGCTCTTTTACGTATAAATAGATTTGGTATTTTTTACACTTTTCAGGTTACGGCACCAGGCACACAAGGAGCTGTATGCATACAAACAGGTAGGCAGCCACCGTAACATGTATTGGAGCATGACAGTTGCAAGCCGTGCCCCTAATTTGTCATCAGTTGTTGTTATAGATCAAGTCAATATTGTATCCAACAAAATTCAGTTGGTAAAATGTCTTAAATGCTAAATAACTGAACAGGGTGATTTGCATCATTTGGTGTGTCACCACAGAACCCCTCTAAGGAGAACAACTTAACAGAAGTTAACAGAATATTTACTATAATCAACCAGGTTATTTATGCTATGTGTTTTTTCTACCTTCCGCATGAGCGTGAATTGCAGACTGGTGTTGTGATACATTATTATTGATGTCCATCTGTTGCTTGTCATTGCTTCTGCAGTTTACTAGGCTACTAATAATTATATAACATTGAAATTATTTAAATCTAATCTATACATTTAAAACAATGTTTTGTCGCAACTTCTGCTTTTTGTTTTCAACTTTCTTTTTCATCTTTTTATTTTAGTGATTTATTCAGATTTGTGGCTTTTCTTTTCTTTTGTATGCAGGTTATACAGAAGGAAAAGGTCAAAGAGCTAAATCTACATGAGGTAAGCATTCAAGCTATTCCATTTCGTGTCCTCACAGCAGGGTGATAGGGACATTAAAATGCTATGACAAAAAACATTTTTGGCTATCAACTGGGGCTATTTGGATTTGGTAGGCATACAAGAACAAATTAGAACTATACCATATTATTGCAAACCTAACTTGAGTGAGCACTGTTAAATGCAGTAATACAAATGTGATGGAGATCTATGCCAATCCAGGTGGAGGCTTGAAATAAAGTGTGACTTTAAGAAAGCCCTTGTCTGAGCCTTTGGAAGTCATATGGTCACTCTAGCAAGCACTCTCAAGCACTTTGATGGTCAATCAGATATTCCAAATGTCATGAACCCTTGTTATGCAACATGTAACCCAACCAGAATCCGTTAAGCTGTGAGCTCTGTGTCTCTCATGTGTCGGCCACTCACCAGGCTCATGTCAGCAATAGACCTTGTTTGTGTGTGATCATGTTTTGAGAGTTTGTCTGTGGGAGTCTACTTTAAGTTTTGCTGATTGACTATCAGTATGCAGTTTTTTTAAACATTTTGTTTTTCACTTGCCACAAGATACGCTATAGATGAACTGTTCTTCAAGAAATATCACCTTGGTCTGATTCGACAATGTCCTCAGCAGGACCTCATTGACGTTATGTGTGAACGCACTCGTTCACTGTGAACGTCGAAAATGAGATACACTCATAGCGACCGCGAAACCATATATGAACGTGCTCCATCAAACCACACGGCCCCTTTTCTTCGCCACGCTAATAAAATACTAACACCGTCACCTTAGTACTTAGAAGACAGTGCATGACTCCAAACAAACCACACACATCCTGAAATTCTGGAATCTGCCATTGGGCAGTGCTGCAGTCTTTTGTTTCCCTTTGCTTATGGGTGTCTTCTGTTTGAAACCGAGGGAGTGCCTCAGAAATGCTCCTGAGTCTACCATGAGCAGAGCAGTCTTGCGGTTTATTTGTTAGTTTTTTTTATGGAAGCTAGCCATAGTAAAGAACTGTGACATGAATAAAAAAGATTGTCTTGCTAAATAATCCTACCCCTCTGTCCAACACTGAGCTCTGTGTTTTTTGTAGACAGCTTGTAGGGATGAAAGAGAATGCAGAGAAAGGGTCACTGTCGTGTAATGTCAGTGAGGGGTGTACAGGAGCCACAATCAGGAATAAAACACCAGGGAGGACAATGGAATAACAAGATGGCTTCTTTGAGGCCAGGCTGGAATATTGCTGTCCCTGTGGTTTTTCTTGCATGCCTGGTGCTTTGTACAGGTTAAATCTGCTGCCATCCATCACACTGAGTAACGACGCTGGTGGCATGGAGAGGCGGCACATGACGTTGCTAGTGATTAGGTCTGCGCTTTTTTTTTTTTTTTTGCACAATGTTACCCAGGTAACCGGTCGAGCTTGTAACAACGGAAAAAGACTTCATAGTGACGCTATTCAGTAGTTATGTTCCACGTTGATGGAGACAAATGAGTCTAACTTCAATGAGGGCAACTTCAGATTTTTTGTACTGTTAATTGCATAGAACATGGTAATACTTCAAAAGTTGGTGTCATGGGCCAGCTGAACTAAAATATTTCCCCACCCAAGGTCATATGCAAACCCCCAATGAACATCCATGGGTAGGGAGCAGATATCTGCCCATTCCCCCTGATAGATACTGAGTGACAGACCCAAAGTATGTGGTGGTGGGTGCGCAGCAACAAGAACAGGGGTGTAGTAGTGCAGGTTACTGAGCAGTGGAGCAGTTTTAGAAGCCAATGTGGTGAGTTGACTCTGATTTACAAAGACCATGTCAAACTAAGCGTGTACGAGCGGTTCAGTGGTGTGACGTGAAGAATAGCTGTTGTCTCAATTGTTGGCTGTCTGAACAAGCTCCACCTCACCTTGTATATTTTCTCAGGTGCTTTCCTGATTCTCAATGCCATCTGCCGAGTATTTGTGCGTAAGTGATTGTAAGGTATGCCATCTGACACATCATTGTTAAGGATAGTCCACTAGAGCAGTAATCAGCTGCTATTGTAAGTGGCCTCTTGGGCGAAGACAGCAAGACTTTATCAGTATATTATCATATAGAAGTCTTGAGAATATCTGCGTCTTGTGAGTGACTTGTTGACAGCGCTGCCAATATTACCTTGAGATTGCCATTGATTTACTGTCTCTGGTGTACCAACTGCTGAGGAACTGTTCTAATAAATGACCTTTTAGGCTTGGTATGGGAGACAAAAGATCATCGAAACATCATTTATTTATTTTTCATAGACTGATTTTATATTTCATATTATATATTATAAGTATTACACAATCTTTTTTGATATGGCTTCTCAAGATGTGGCGATGTGAATGGAAGCCAAAAAAAGTATTTCCACCTTTTTACCCGTAAAGGCCTTTTTGCCACTACATCTTAACGGCCACTGTATAAGCAAATTTCAGCCTTTGCTTGAGGAATTTGTTAAACAAAGTTCCCTGAAAAAGACTGACTGGATCTGGTTTCAGCTAGTCTCTTCTTTAAAACTGCTGCTGGCACACAGTGGCAATATTCGAATTGCATACATTTGGAAGTACATTTATTGGTTTGAATGAAGTCGAGGGAAGGTTAAGCAAGTGTTCATGCATGGAGGAAATTTTTTTGCAGATATGCATAAATATTTTTTATAGTTTTAAGTATTTAAATATGGAATAGAGTTGCATAAAGTTAAATGGTTTGTAACATTACCTAAGTGTGTGCGAGCGGTTCAGTGGTGTGACGTAAAGAATAGCTGTTGTTGGCTGTCTGAACTACCTCCACCAAGGCGTCACCTTGTGTATTTTCTGTGGTGCTTTCCTGATTCTCAATGCCATCTGCAGTCTTTGTGCGTATGTGATTGTAAGGTATGCCATACCTCACATCATAACCTGACTTCTTTATTGTCTATATGACATACTTTAACAGCCCTAATAACTCTGAAAGATTTATTCACCTGATTTGTAAACATTAAGTTGCCACCTTTTCTAAAATGTTGGCCTATCTACATACTGGTTCCGCTCTTGTCGTCGTCAAGTTTTGTTTGCTCCCATCTCACTGCGTCTGTTTCAAAAGTTAACTGATATCTGACACATAAGGTATGCCATCTGACACATCATTGTTAAGGATAGTCTACTAGAGCAGTAATCAGCTGCTATTGTAAGTGGCCTCTTGGGTGAAGACAGCAAGACTTTATCAGTATATTATCATATAGAAGTCTTGAGAATATCTGCTTCTTATGAGTGACTTGTTGACAGCGCTGCCAATATTACCTTGAGATTGCCATTGATTTACTGTCTCTGGTGTACCAACTGCTAAGGAACTGTTCTAATAAATGACCTTTTAGGCTTAGTATAGGAGAGAAAAGATTGATTGGTTCATTGGTTTATATTATGTAAATATAAATATAATATGTTCATTGGTTTATATAAGTAAAATGGTTTGTAACATTAACAGTGCCTTTTTTTCTCTTTGACCCATCCACTCTAAGTGGCTTAGTCTTTAAGGATGGTCCATACAGCTCTTCATGTATAATCTTATCAGAAGCAGCGATCATACAGCGGGCTTCTGTGGAATTATCTCGCAACTTGTATGTGTTACGTAAGATTCCCCTGAATAGCTCTACAGCAGTGCACCTGGGTATCACAAACTTAGCTCCTTTGACAGCACAAGGATGTAGGTCTCTGACTGGTCGGGGCACCATTGATTGTTTTTCGTTCACAAGGCAATTTGCCTGGACATGTTTTAGATTGTAGATGGTTTCTGCTCACCATGTTTATCGATGAAAACATTGAAATGACTGTAACTGATGAATGGCCTACACGTGACAGCTGAATGTCGATTCAACACCATCACAAGGCATCTCCCCCAACTTTATTGAGACCAACGTCACAAAAGTAGAGTGCCTCACCCATACTAATTCAAACCAATGCGCAAGCAATAAGTGGGTGGGTTATTTAGCGTGGGGAGGAAGAATGGGAGGAATTGTAAGTTCAATGTCTGTTTTATTTTCTTGTCGCCTGAAATAGGTGAAGTGAGTTTAATCTGTGTGATAACGTAGGATGATGTGCATATTACGAAATCTGTCGTGACCACGCATTGTGTGTCATAGCGTCAGGGTATGTTTATTGTGCTCTTTCTGTTGTTCTCTCAGATATGTGCGGTGTGTTTGGAGGAGTTCAAACAAAAGGACGAGTTGGGAATATGCCCGTGCAAACATGCCTTTCACAGAAAGTGAGTACAAACCGGTTTTTGCCCGATAACACAAACACACACACACACACACACACACACACACAGCATGCAGTGACTTAAGGTCACTTAGCATCTGCAATTTAAGCAGAGACCTTACATGGCATCTATTTTTCCTACCAAATGACAGTAACACTTATGCCAAGGTAATTGTAAATAGAAAAAATAGATTAATTTACAGAAACTATATTTTGTGTTTTCAAAACCACCTAAAATGTGACAAAATTAAGTTTGTATGTAGTTGTATACTTTTACTGTATGTATACTTTTGTTTCAAAAGAGTTTCCATAGAGGAGCACAGGAACCAACTGCGAGGATGAACGCTTTTAGCTTACGTGGAGTTTTGTTTGAGTAAATCTAGTTATTGCATTCCTTGACTTTGTCATTATCAGCTTTTACAAAGATTTAACCATTTCAAGGGTAGGCTAATGCTTATCATTTCGATGTGGTTTGACCAAGTGCTCCTCTCAGACTCATAATTTGCAGCAGAGTCATATGTAGTGAAGTTCTATTACTGCTGTGTTGCATTTCTACATGTTATGTAGAGCTGCTGTTGGCGTGTCCAATTAAATTTGTGTGGTTACTGACATAAACACACATTTTTGACAAACATATTTCATAGTTGTCTTTTATGAATAGTTCTTTATTTTTCAAGTATTTAATGTTTTTCTTTTTTTTCTTTTATTTACACTAAACTTCTATTATAAAATCAAACCCTGACAAATACTACATAATATAAAAAAAGATGTTAATGCTGAAA
This sequence comes from Galaxias rostratus, assembly GCA_036024795.1. Classification (NCBI taxonomy): domain Eukaryota; kingdom Metazoa; phylum Chordata; class Actinopteri; order Galaxiiformes; family Galaxiidae; genus Galaxias; species Galaxias rostratus. Next base: position 9,372 of record JAVQJS010129179.1, on the reverse strand, counting down.
CTAGTAAAAATGTATACCTTTTCTAAAACTAAACTGAAGCCACCCCGCGTTAGAAAGTATTTATAACTAAACTGAAATTGAAAACAAAAAGCCAAAATAATAACATTAATAATGAGAAATTCAAAACTATGTTAACCTTAACTCATGCTTGGTGAAAATAAAGAATATGAAACAGATGGAGGGCAAGTCTGAAGCTGGGAGAGGCCTTTGGCCACGCTGCAAGTCACTGGGTTTGTGCATTTTAGAAGGGTTAGGGTGGTGGTTGTTAAACATTACAGGGTGTGATTAAGAATGGGAATCTATTCATGGTGGCATGAGGCCAATTTCTGTGACATACGCTTACTTTTGAGATTTGGTGGTTCAAGAGCCTCCCTTGGCCTACATAGCCCAGAGATGGCATGATGCCAGTGCCGTCACAATCACAGCTGACATAGGTACTACGAGAGCTCTACTAATTGTACGTGGGTGTTGGTGTTCCTCAACTGTGGGGAACGCACAAAACAGGAATCATTGGAAAAAATAAACGAATCAAACTTTATTTTTAACATACATACAGGCATGCACATAGACACAAAGCTGTCAGCCTCAATCTAATCTGACAGTTCAACGGGCTTTCAGCCCCTTTGCAAAGTAGCAGCAATGTTGCACCTTCAGTCTTTACTTCTGTCAGTTCATCTCCTTTGTGACCAAAGAGCCCAAAATAGTTGTGGAATTGCTGTGAATAATTCACTGGCACAGGGCACGCAAGCTGCTCCGCCTGGCAGCTCCTGGCTGGCTGGGTCTCTGACGTTACATCTCACACCCGGCATTCTATCCATCTGTCAGTGCAGCTCATGGCATCTTCTTCATACGAGCTGTCCCTGTTTTTCTTTTCTTTTTTACATTTACAGATGGGAAGGTGATGCACTGATCTCCTTCTTGTCCTTGTGAGCTGTAGATTGATACTAATTAGTGATTTTTATTGGTCACTGTGGACAGAGCCAAATGTATAGTGTCCCCTTACAGTTTGTCTCAATTGTGCTATTGGATTGTTTGCCAAAACCAGAAGGCTGAAGAAATTCTATCTAATACTTGGCATTCACCCCATCTGCCTCTGCTTAGAATCTTGCAATAACACAGCTATCATACTGAAGTGAATCATCAAGAACTTAGGTTACATGTCTTTGGTCTACTCAGAGAAGAACTGTTAAGGTATGTTGATTGTGTGAACAATATTTGACTCTTCGTTGATTTCTTTGTTGTTGTATTTTCCTCTTCCACCCTTGCTCTCTCTCAGGTGCCTCATTAAGTGGTTGGAGGTAAGGAAGGTGTGCCCGCTGTGCAACATGCCTGTCTTGCAGTTGGCCCAGCAGGCTGGCATCCCGGAGTCCCTGGAGCCTGTACAGCAGCCTCTGCCCGGAGTGGAGAACCTGGTGTAGCACACAGATACTCGATGAATACACCCACACGCACACATACATACACACACACACACACACAAACACACACACACACACACACACACACACATTCACTCACTTGTACAGGTACACTTTTATATCAGTAAAGATTGATGGGAGAAACTGTTGTTGCTATGCAGAGACCCACCAAGTAGTAAATCTGCTTCACTTTGATGATTATCTTTGCCTTGGAGGATTCAGTCACGGAGTTTGTGACATCAGTTCCTGCTGATAATCCCCCCAAAATTATCCCCAATTTCTTTTTGTGACTTTTGGGATGTTCAAGATTGAAGCAGAGTTCTCTTCTTTTGCTCAATGGCTTGGCTAAGCTGTGGTGTATCTTTGACTGTTCACCACAAAAGCACTTCATCCTACAGTGAAAAGACAGACATAAGAACCAAGAACTATAATGTGTTCCTTTAGCAATGCATTACTTAGATTTTTTAAACCAGCACTTTATTAAAGCTCAACTTTATTAGCTTGTAAGGGTAGTAAAAATGTCATATTTTATATTTTGTTATGATTTACTATTATTTATTTTTTGTATGTACAGAGCCAAGTGGGTTTACATTTTCAGTTGAGTGAGCGTTGACTTTTAAAGTACAAATATTTTAAAGGGACAAATCTCTCAGTTAGTGGTTTTCAAGAAAAAACGTGACGTAATGTGATTGCAACTTTCGGTGGTCTGACTTTCATAAAACAAACCATCACACACACAAAGTGATGGCGATTTTAGACCAATCGTTTTTGTGATTCTGGTCTTCATGTTGGGGAAAGGATTATTTACAGTAACTTCCAACTAAATGTGAATTGAAGGTTAAGTATTTGAATGTGCGATCAAATAGTGTTATGATCTATGAAGGCTTTGTAGTTTGTTACATTCAGCACTATTATTTTCAAAAGATCTAGCCATTATTAGTATCTAATTAAATGTGTGAATACTAATGCCCAACAATGTCAAGGTGTGTTACCAGAATGCATTTACAAATTTTTACTTGAAATAGCTGTGAAGGGTGTTCAATTAATCAGTATTTGTTTGTCTTGACATATGAACATTGCCCACCACAATTAACCTTTGGTGTGGCAACAATATTTCCTGTCACTTCATGTATAAGACGGGAACAACAGACAAGGGACTCTCTTGGTTGCTAACATCTGAATAGCCTTGTCAACAAACATTTACATTGAAGATAAAGAAGCTAGTGCAGGAGGCCTCAAACATGTTTAAATTTGGAGTCTGACAACAAACGCAATGTTCTTTATGAACATCAATATGTATTAAATCATTTTTTATTTATTTTGAGGATAAACTAAGGCATTGTTGGGTTTACGTCATCAAATTGTGATGGGACTACATGGTCATTTTATTTTTCTTATTTTCTACACCTGATGTTTAATTTTGGTTACGTTTTTTATTATTATTTTTGATTGGTCTGGTAGTCGACACTAAAAAGTGACACACAAATGTTAAGCTATTATGTTGTCAGATGCCTGTTCAAAGGAGAGGATCTATTACCATTTTTGGCTTGAAAAAACATTATCAAACGTCTCAAAAGAACCCTTTGTGAATTATCAATGTGTGGGCTTTTGCTTAACTTGCATTGCGAAAGACAGTTGGCAAAGACAGTTGAAAAAATGACTGTTAATAAGTATTATAGGCATTGACACACAGGTTTTGTTCTTCCTGTTTTCATCTGTACTGAATGACCCCAGTAGTCGAACGTTAGAGGCATACATTTACTTTTTCCAGTCTGGTTCAGTAATTATATATCAATACACTATGGTTATTGTAAAGACCTAACATTATTAATTAACACAAAAACTCACAGGGTGGCACATAGGTCACCTAATAGACAACCCTTTCTGGGTTGCCAACAGTGGTAGTCAGCAGGTTACGTAAATCCCACACATAGCCAAGCGGCTTTTGAGTGCCATGTTCTGGATTTTTCCACCTGAAAAACCACCAGTGTACTTTACATTCACTTCCAAACACATACACGAGCAAGCCTTTTGTATGTTTCTTTTTGTTGCCATTGTCCTTCCTCTAGGATCAGTGGACAAAACCGCTGTGCAATAGGTTTATAAAGCATGGGAAAAGGTGTGCTTCAAGCTGAGGTAATTTGGGGAAGTTCCGTCATTTTTAAATTGGGTTAAAAAATAATATAACACCTAGATTATAATTATAACTACTGCCCGACACTTAATGATTTGTCCCGAAAAAAACACTTGAGGTTGTAATTACTTTATAAAGACCAGCCAATTAGAATGACAATGGTTCCAGAATGTGCCGGCAATCCGACAGGGCCTGGTTGATACCTGACGGTTTGCTTTACAGGGTGCTTTATCATCCAAATGAATCATTGACACACTTAGTAACATAGATATTTTTCCTTAAGCTCCTTGTTGGCTCTGTACATGGTATTGTAAGGTATATAGTTGTCCATCCAAAAGAACTCGGCCTAAACAGTAAAATGCACAGAACTAAACTAGTTTACTCAAAAACAAATGTTTTCTTACGTGGCCGACTCATTAAGAATGTTGGGACAGATTTGTTTTGCTAGTTCAACAAATATACAAAATTTCTACAAGTTATGGGATGCACTTAAGACTGTTAATCACTGATGTTCCCTCACTGTTCCTTGCAACCATTTTGACTGCAATTCTTTTTAATGTATTTTAGATTCACTGATTCCAGACAACGCTAAATTAAAAAAACAACCCAGTGCGGGAGTAGTAGGATTATTGTCCTCCTCACTTTAAGAGGCATATTTTTGTTATTGCCGATCTTCTAGGTTCGGAATTGCATATGCTTTGTCCTTAACATAGATGGGTTCAAGCCAAAAACATGTTTTAATATTTAGTTTCTTAAGGGTGCATAGTAAGCAAATCCAAACAGCCTACTAGAGAGCTTTCAGTGTCCTTTTCTTTTAACTCTGTCATGTTTACAGGCGCAATCTGATCTACTATTCGTTGCCTCCAGTGAACAATTTATCGGGGTTATTAAACTAGGGAATGTAGATAAAAGAAAATGTGTGGGGGCTGCTTCGAAGTTATCCTCTAGTTTGAGAAGGTACACAAGCATAAATAAAAAATACAACGCATTTTCTCTTGATATTTTTTCCACAGGATATGATTCAAGAATATAATTCACAGTCCTGCACACAACCAAACTGTGTTGTGACTTTTGTATTTAAATTTTGGTGGTGGTTAATCTTTTTCTAACCTGATCATTTGGGCGTTGATATATCTGTATCACTGCCTCCCTGAAGTATATTGCGGTATGATGCGGATTCATTGTGTAGCTGCATCAATGTTTGTCTCCCAACACCTTGCTAAATCTAGCTTAATATCTCCACTTCCAGACCTTATTGTAGCTTTTTGTACAAATGTCTTGCCGTCAACCCACTGACTGCCCTCTGTAGGTGGACAGCCCCACCTACCCAACCCCAACTATATATTTTTAACACTGAAAATGTTAGTGGAATTGCACAGTATTTGTGAAACAAACAATTCTGCAGCAGAATATTTTCGGAGACATTTGCTGTACAGTATTTGTAAGCTCTATTTTTGTACATTTAATTGCCATTTTGGAGGAAATTTAAAAAATGAGATGGATTTTCCTTTTATTTCTAATTTTATGTTCATTGATTATAATAAGACTTGCATGTGACTGACTTGAACTGTAATTAAAATTACCACGTTTTCAAAATAAGAGTGCAATATCTTGTATTTTTGTCCTGTACCCGCTGTTTTCAAATTACATATAAAATCGAATAATGAAAGCCATGTTAAGATTATCAAGCAAAACTATGTCATGAGTCGACTTGCAAAAACACCTAAACCAGAAAAAGTTTTAATAGATAACTTTTTTGTCTCATTTGTGGAAGTTAGTCTCTTCTGGTTGTTTTCTTTTTTTTCCCCTTTCCCCCCGTTCTGTGCAAACAAAAGAAAGTGTCCAACAGATGGTTTAGTAACTTAACAAGTGTAAAAATAACCACCACTCATTGAATTATAAAACGTTTATTTAACCAGGTGTTGTCATTGAGATAAAAATAAACTGTAAGCCCTTTTCAAAATATCAGCAGTACATGCAACATCTGACTTCGAACATATTGGAACAAACTGTCCTGCCTCATAGATATAACATAATTAAGACTAAATTGCTTATTATTATAATGGGTTTGAAAAAAAAATGTAACAGTCAATCACTGTTCTATTGGACTCTCATCCAAAGTCTAGAAGCCATAGTAAACAAAAACTTAGTCACCTTGGTTTGGTTTTAGTTGGTTCGAAGCTATGCATTTGAATGGTTTGTAGTCTTTTATGTGAGGAGCCCATACAGCTGTCTTGTTTATAACAAGCTATTCTATAACTATTAGGGTGCCCAATAACCATAACAACAATAATAATACTAAGAAGGATGTATGTATTCATTTATACTCTTCTACTATGTGAGAAAGTTGTATATATATTTAGAATAACTATTGCAATGCAATTAAAGCTGTTTTGTCTGCCAAAGGGGTATGAATGTGAAAACCAATACAGCACGTGACGGGACGCAGTAAAGAATATATTACATTTTGTTTATAATGTTTGTAATAATAGACTGCAGATATATGCATGAGGAATATACACTGCTCTCTTGTGGACAAATGTATTTAGTCAGAGGAAACTTACCTGGATGTATCCAACTGGCAATCTGGTTTTCTCTGCACATGTCAAGAGGTGGGCTATATTAGGCAACAATTGAACAGCCAATTCTTAATGTAGCTGTGTTAGATATAGAAAAAAATAATGCAACACACGGATCTGAACAACTTTGGCAATGGCCAAATCATGATGTTGAGACAAATTAAGAGGTGTTTCTGGTATGTAGTTATTAGTACCTACCAAAAACAATCTAAGGAGGAAGCACAGGTAGACCAACAGTGTCATTGGCACACAAGGTTCATTGATGCAATCTGATCCAATTCCACAGAAAAAGCAACTGTTTCACAAATCAACTAAAAATGTCTGGCTATGATAGAAAGGTGTCAGAAGACACAGTGCATCACCTTTTGCTGGGTGTGGGGCTGCCTTGCCACAGACCAGTAGGAGTTTCCAGGCTGACCCTTGTTTACAACTGAAAACGTCTATGTCATGTAACGTCATGTGGATGTTTGGGTGTTGTTTACCTGGGGAAGGAATGGCACCAGGAGGCACATAGATAAGCAACAGTTAATGCATTAGATCATTGTGTATTTTGACTATTGAAAAAGATTAAGACAAGTAGCCCTGCACATAATCTTATTTCTATAAAGTATATGATATTTCCTGATCCTAAGCAAACCACATGGAGAGGCAAATATATATTGTCAAACAGGTTGTCATGGCTTTGGAAAATGTGTGTAAATAAAGCGTACTCACATTGATTGGGAGGAGTATGATTTATAACCTGGGTTCTGAGATGAAAAACCTATGGAATTTGTTTCTGTCTTCAACGTCATAGTGCATTGCATTCAAGCAAGGCCAATGAAAACATACTTAATTCCAACTTTGCACAACACATACAAGGTGTGACTGAGGAGCGCCAGTCAACAACAATACTCTTGAACATGATGATGTACCAAAGAGTAATACATTTTTCTAGAGGAGCCATCCAATAAAAATATTGACACAAACTGTTCCGAGGTTTTTCATTTCTAGTTACGAATTAGCTCCAAGCTTTATCTTACAATATCCTATTTTGACCATCTCCGTTAAAGTTATGGTAAAAGGTTTATAACATCCAACCATTACATTACAAATGGCTACAACTACACTTATAGCCAATATCTTTTCACGTTTTGAATCAAAACATTAGTTTAATTCAGAAAAGCTGCACTTCCAGCTCATAAAAGTCTCACAATACAGTTGTGGTATCACAGTACATCAAGATTATCATATTGGTGGCTGTGGTTTGAGCATTCATAGGCACACCCCCTAAAGCATATTTTAAACACAAACAAGTTTGTAAGGGCAAGTCTAAACAAACAGGGTAAAAAGTATGCAATAACAATACGGTATATTCAGTCAGGGGAGGGTCAGCTTGAGACACTTGCGTTGGTTCATCTTTCCCACAGATGATAGTCAAAGATGCATCTGAGATAAAAAAAAATTGTTGCTAAAGATGAGATGCACTAGTAATTGTTTTTTATCAATGAGTACATATCACATAGTCGTAATGGGCTACAATTACCTTATCTGGCATACCTGCATGGCAAATGGGGCAAATAACCAATTGAAACCTTTTTTTTTTTAATGCTTCTTCACAACAATTTCTTTTGAAGTAAAACACTGGGGTTGTTAGGTTTTGCTTTACCAAATTGGACTGCTAATTTAATTATCTACTCTGGTTGATGGTTGACTAGGTAGATGTTAGTGTTCGCTTCATATGTGTGTTTCTTCATGTCTGGGAAAAATTTAGGTTTTACATCAGAACACCGCTTCAGCTATTACTGATGAGACGATGGTTGTTGTGCTTTTTCCTCTCAAAACTATACGTAATCATCAAAAGGCAAAGGAATTTGTGCAATCATATTTTATTTCCCCCAAGACAAAATTGTCTATATTTTTACATAATTACATAATTTTGGAACACATATAAAGCTGTTATCAGCATGCACAAATGTAAGCAAGTCTGGAAGTAATTTTATTAAAATAATAATAATAGTAAATTAACTTAAATACTTTCTGTTTATAATTTATAAATGGTTACAATTATCACAACCTTTTCCAGTGATAGAATTAATATTTAGCTTGTGAATGTATGAATTTCTTCCAAAATCCTTATTTTATTGACGTAGTTAGAATATGATATGAGGATACTGGTTTCACATGCTGTCAACAATATGATGGCATTTCTAGTAGGAATGCAAAATACATGTGAACGATATGACAAGTGGTACAACAAGTTGATCAAGTTCACTGTTCAGATTTTAAGAAAGACTAATCCTAGCTATTCAATGATACGTAAAGACAAAGGGAACCTAGGCATATGGCTCATATGTCTATGTTTAGTTGGAAAAAAGAACTGTACAAAAGGAATGTAAGGTAGGGTTCTCATCAATAGAGCACAAAGAGATGACAACCAAGCCACACAACTTGAAGTTCAGCATTTCTTATACCACAAATAAATACTGTTTGACTTTCATATGAAGCATACCCAGTCTCTCTTGTACCCCCGGCTGGTAAGACAAGTGAAAAGGACAGAAGAATTCCATTTACTCTTGAACTGACAAAATTGTATATACCGTTAGCGGAAACATTATAATTGGATTTACTGCTTATTTCAGGTGAGTAAAGTTTTGAATACATCTTTAATTAATAATTATCTTGATTACTTTAACACCATTTACTTTTTCAGCAACAAACATAGTTAGTTTATTGAATTAATTTACTTGGGGAAAATAAATTTGTTGGTAAATAAACAAATGGACTCACAAAATCAATTCAAACTAAACATTAGATGTTTTGTGAGATGTATTATAAATGTAAGGAATTAGATTGTAACATACATATGACATATAAAATGGATGCAATAATTAATACATATATAGGGGACTATGTAGGCCTTACATTTTTGCTAAACTTGATTTAAGCAGTGTTTGTTCATGTGCAAACAGCTAAAAATATCAGATGGTGTTTTGCTACATTACAAAGACACATGTGCACATTTAACTATCGTAAGAATGAGCTTCTGTTGTTGAGATATGCCTTGGCCAATTTTAAAATTTTGGAATTGCAGCAAAACATATATCTGCTTTACAATGAAGTAAAATATATATTATTAGATTATACCATTCTAGAAAATGAAATACCAAGCATAACAATAAACCAATTAACTAACCTTACACTGACTTTGTATCTATTTTTAATGCTCAAGAACTCAAGCTTAAATTCTTACATCTCCAAA
>JAVQJS010129166.1:0-24012 GCA_036024795.1 Galaxias rostratus | reverse complement strand
TAAATATTAAAGGCTGCCCCCGGATTCATGGCGGACTAATACTTTTTGCTGTAGAGCTCAGCAAGAGTGTTGATGTCGTCCATTTTGTTGTTGGCGGTGCCCAGCTTGACAGGCAGGGTAGACGATATGGGACCCAAGGGCTTCGTAGCCAGAATGGGTTCCATCTCTCTCTGGACGGCAGACTTCTCTGCCTCCAGGTTCCTCGCTGTTACCATGACTTTCTGAGAAATAAAAATAACAAAGGATTGTTACGGTACCAACGTTTCCTTTCCATGGAAGATTGTACTTTACCTGTTAAATATTATCAAGTTAAAGCGAAGTGAAGCTAACGTAGAGCTAGTTGAAAGTAAACGTTCACTTGCCTCGTGTTCCTTGAGCCTGTTGGCGAGGTCTTTCGTGGGGTCACGGCGGTCGAGAGGAGCCCTGACTCTGCCCAAGATGTCTCGTTCGGTCAGGACCAGGCCTTTATTAATCTTGTCCAGTTGGTTGGCCAGTTCCAGGGCTTTGGGGTTCTCTGGAGCACTGGCCACGGGGACTGCATGGTGGAGCGCAGAACAAAATGACACGCGGTACGAAGAACAACAAAGCTTGGGCCGAGTGTCAATCAAGCGGTGGGGCTCCGATAAGAGTAATGTGTCTGAAGTCTGAAGAAGCATGCACGTCTCCTCAGGCTGATGTCTGTGTTGTGCACTTCCTCACCTGCTCTCTGGGCACGGTCCACCTCCACGGTAGGGCTCCTGAGAGAAGCCATCAGCGCAGACCTCCTCCTCTTCAGGTCCGACAGATCCCTGGCAAGGCTGATTGTCACACGGAAAACACACTCTTGTAGTCCAGTAGGCACCAAGTTAAAAACCAACTTATTTTAAATCCCTCTTGAAAAATTTAATTTGGGCAAAGGCTAGTTGTGATAAGAAGGATTAGACACATATGCACGAACTACATATCCCCTGTTTTTATCAAGATATAAAGTGTACAAATCAAAACTATGCTGTCTCTAATGAAAAGCTCCGACATTTTAAGTGAACTTAGTGGGTACAGTGTATGGACGCGTGGCCCCCTCTACCTGTCGACTCGGTCCAGGGCCTCTGTGTTGGGTGGGGGCACCATGAAGCACGCCCCAGGCATGCTCTTCACGCTGCCTCTGCTGTTCTGCACCTCCCACTTCTCGTTGTTGGTGTTGGACTTCAGGGTCAGCTTCTCCCCTCGACTGATTGAGTCCTGAGCGAGAGAAAGACAGATGGAACATATATGAGAATCCCCTTCAGAGACAGGGATAATGCAAAGTGGTTTAACACAAGCAAGGGATTTGATTTGGTGTTACGGAGCACAATTCACACAATAGGAATAACTCTTCAAAATACAACACTGATAGTCAACAATAATAACTTCAATTAAAAAAGAGAGATTCAGAACAAATTAAATATGTTATAAAAAAAAACGTTTTTCAGCAAGAGCCGCGGAGTGCCTGAGGTCTTTGACAGTGCAATGTGCAAAAATATGGTGCAGGGAGAGCAATGTACAGAGATAATAACAGGGTGTGGGGTACTATTACAGTGTCAGATGCAGTGTCAATCAACGACTGTCTTTCCTTAGCATTCCTTAACAGATGAGCGAGATAAATCGACAGACCTAACGAGTGAAAGAGAGAGAGAGAAAGAGAGAGAAAGAGAGAGAGAGAGAGAGAGCGAGAGAGAGACAGGGAGAGTGAGTGAGACAGAGCGAGAGAGAGAGAGAGAGAGTGAGAGAGAGAGAGAGACAGGGAGAGAGAAAGAGAGAAGAGAGACAGGGAGAGAGAGAGAGAGAAGGAGAGGGAGAGAGAGAGACAGGAAGAGAGAGAGAGAGGGAGAGAGAGACGGAGAGAGAGAGAGTGATGGAGAGATGGAGAGACAGAGAGACAGAGGGAGAGAGCGAGGGCGTCTCTCTCGGAGACGTGGAGTGAACAGGTGACACATTGCGAGGAGTCCCTCCCACCTCTCCGTCGGCCCAGTCGCACAGGGCCACGGCGGTGGTGGGCGTGGTGGGCCGGGTGTAGCGCAGCTTCAGGGGGGCCACGGAGCGGCTCAGCTCCTCCAGGGCGGCCAGGCGATGCTCGTTTCTCACGATGGCCGGTTCATCTCCCTGGGTAAAAGGGTAAAAAAAAAAGAACACAGAAAAACAATTCTTACTTCATTCTTATTCATCTATTTTGTGATGTAATGATTAAGAGATACATATTGGGCGGCTTTTAGACATGAAAAGTATAATTGAAGCATATTGAAAGTGATCTTTAAGATCAATATTATCTCCAAATATGAATAAAGAGCTGCTATGGCGCCCTTTCCAAATTCAAATATATTTGTAGGTGAATTGAACGCGGTTTGTAAATATTAATTTGTTGACTTCTCTGATCCACTACAGGCTGATTTCAACTATGATGTTGATATGTCAACATGACAGTGCTGAAAATCAAGGTAAGGCAGTGCTGTGCAAGTTTAGCTTTAAAATGATTGGACATTCCACTTAACACACTTTCAGTTATAGCATGCTTGGTCATTTGACTTAAAAGACTTTCAGCAATGATAGGCCATTTGCCTTTCAGCAATTATTTTTGAATGCTTTTTTTTGCTGACATCTGCTTGCTTGCTACATCTTCAAAAAAGACATGGTTTGGAGGATTTAAACTGTCCACAGAATCCTATTCCAATAACAATTCAAAACATAAATAAACTAAACGAGAAAGCAGGGGTTCTTCAACGAAAAAAACATTGGCTGATCTGTGGCAAGTATCTTCTCTAAAGTGGGTATGCTTTAGTCACGTTTTGCTGTACAGCTAAGCACACTCTATAGCACACCTCTAAAGTCAGCAGGATCTCTGGGCTGCTCTTGTTTTCCAGGGATTTGGGGTTCAGAGAAGAGCTGACTCTCTTTATCGACTCTGACAAAGTCTCTGCATCCAACTGGTACTGTGCACAAAAACACACCAAAAATGTAATTAAACGTTATAAAAAATGAGTACATAAAAAAATAAAGCCGTTTACAAAACATAGCTGTAGACATAATGTAAACAACGGTTCTCCTATTTAGAACAAAAAATATGGGTCAAACATTTTGAATTTGTACCTTCTTGTAGTCCTCGATGTTGTCTAAGTGGGTCTGCTGGCACATGCACAGGTTCAGGAACCTCTGCCATTCGCTCCCCAGAGCATCTCTGTGGGCCTGACGAGAGAAAAAAAACACATCGACTCAACGGGAGTCCACAGTGGCCATATAACTCTCCCTCTGACACGCCGCACGGCCATTCCGACGATAGAACAGAGGGCGAAGTGGGCGTCCCGTTGCCATGGACGTACCCTTATGGTGGCACTGCCAGGGTGCTTCGTCTTAATGAGACGGTCTCCTTCTTCCTGGAGGTGGTTGGTGTCACGCTCGTGAGACAGCATCCCGCTGTTCTTGAATTTCTGAAAAAGGAGAATTTTTTTTTATTTTTTTAATTACATGCATTTTGGTATCACTCAGACTGAGTGTAGTGTTTTATAGCTGTCAGTCCATTAGTTAGTTCAGTGTATGATAATAATTGGCTAATCGTGTAAAATCGCTTTGAGTGTCTTGATAAAGCGCTTCAAACAAAATAAAATGAATTATTATTATTGCTATGTTTCCTTTGGACAATTGGCTATGTTGGACTCCATGAGCAGGGTCCCGTAAGGTTGGGTAAGGCTCCCAGGGACCCGGGTCCTCACCTCGTACTCCATGCGCAGCCCCCGGGGGTCCACCATGCGGTCGCTCCAGTCCCTGCGGAGGATCCTCTCCTGCTGCTCCCCCAAGTAGAGCAGCTCTTTACTGCAGCCCTGCATGTAGTCGTAGAGAGAGGCCAGGTGCTTCTGCCTCAGGTTGGAGCTCTCCTGTGATATTACACACACACGTGCACGCACGCACCCACACACACACACACACACACACACACACACACACACACACACACACACACACACACACACACACACACACACACCAAAGTCCACACATAGACAGACACACACACAAAAGTGGATGCACAGGTTAGTTAACCTTTAACTAGTCATCCCCATTGAGCAGATTAAATGGGGAACTGTACAATTCAACACACAATAACAAGAACAAGTATGATTTAAATGGATCAATCATTGAAGCAGTTAAATAGAAATGTACAGTACTGTTTACAGCAATACTTTTCGGTGCAGTCTGACCTAAATTATTGTTATATACAACAAGCTTTGGTTTGTTTTGAAAGTACACCTTCTGAGGATGACTTGTGGTGTAATTTGGTCTTACTTCTGAGGAGTAAGTTCAAATAGCTAAATGTCAAAGTGGAAAGTCCTACCAAAAAAACAACTAAACTCAGGTATATTGAGTTTACAGTGGCGTTTACAGTAATACATTTTGATGTGGGCACATTTTTTCGTTTGTGGAGAATCTTAGGGTGTGATGCTGTAATTTTGGGATAATCTGAGTATATGATCATGGATTTGGACACTTTACAAATCCAATAAAAACACTTACCAAAAGAGCGTCGTACTGTTTCTTTATGGTAGAATACTGCTCCTGTTGGGAGGGTGGGGCAGATGTTAAATGAAACGTTGTTATGGGTAGTAAACACAATTAGCTTGAATCAGTGGTCCAAGATGAGTTCTTACAGCAGACAGGGTGTTGCTCGGGTCCAATTGAGAGCGGTAGGCTTCAATCTCCTGATGCAAGATGTTATGGTTGGCTATTTGCTTCTCCACATCTGATAGGCTGGGGCCATAAGCGCTTTCAGCAATCTCCTTCTGCAGGAAAAACAATTTAAAAAAGAAACTTTTAATTTGTTACTAGACTTCCCTCATACAATTAAAATGGCATACAACCAAATAAATGTATCTGCACTTAGTTCAGAGACTTCTTGAGTAACACATAATAGCCTTTTCATTGGTAAAATGTATATAAAAGCAAACACAAAAAAGTCTAAATGGGCGACATTGATTAAAGGCATGACAGGCAAACAGGTGTACATTCACATAGTCACTTCATGATCCTCAGTTACAGGCCCCTTTGGCTGCCAGGGACTTACTTGTTTTTGGTCCAGCACATGAGCCCAGTCAATCCTCTGGTGGACATCGAGCTCATTCATCTGTTCATACAGGTCCCGATACGTGGCGCAGTCCTTAGACCAGCGATCGTGGAGGTTGCTCACACTGGAATAGAGAGAAAAACACATTTTTGTAAAGACCAGGCTTATTACCAGGATACACTACGTGTGAGCACAGTGTAGGTGTGAATGTGCGCAAGCGTGTGGGTCAAGAAACGTACTCCCTCTCGATCTCTGTGGCCTGTGGGTGCTGGAGCTTCTTGGATCGGTCGACATCCAGGAAAAGGTCTTTGAGCAGAGCCTCAGCCTCGGCCAGGTTGTCTGCGTTCTGCTGCTGGTGGAGCAGAGGCTTGCCCTGCTTCTCATTCTCGGTGTCCTACGACGTGGCGAGAACAAAGAGAAAACAACAACAAAGAGACTCAGTAAAGTAGCAATGGCAGGATGGGCCTGTTACCCGTCGATGGAGGCTAATCCGATGTGCATACTTCCCACTGCAGGACTGGTTAGACTACACCGTGAACCCTCTGTTTAGTTTGCGCATGCCACATGTGTATCCCAGAAATTCATGCTCATACTTTAGACAAGGAACCATAACACCATCTTACCACAGCCAGTAGGTCTTCTGCACGCAGTACATTCTTTTCCACTTGATCGGCACTCCTCTGCATGCGCGCAATAAGCAAGGCCAAGTCATTGGCCTGCGACCTGGTCAGAGAGAGGGAGAGAGATAGAGAAAGACAGAGAGAGAGACAGAGAGAGAGAGAGAGAGAGAGAGAGAGAGAGAGAGAGAGAGAGAGAGAGAGAGAGAGGTGGCATGAGTGGAAGACAGAGTCAAGCACAGGCAGAGAGAGCGAGAAACACAATAGAGGGAATAAGTGAGAAAGGGGACCATAATGCAGTACATCCCATAATTGTCATCAATACTATAACTGTTCAAATGTAGTGCAGAACATCACATTTAGTCCATGTGTGATTGACAGGCAACTGAAGACAAGTGAAATTCTTTGGTGACAGAAAGAAACCATTCAAGTTTTACGAACAATTGTAAAAGGTGACATTGATTGCATGTTTAAACAAACAGTGCTCAGAATATCTTAACGCTACCCCATAATCCATCCACTCAAACCCGAATGTCACATTCTTGGAGGACTGGTGTTTACATACATCTGTCACTCCAACTTTGTTGTATAAAAGCCAACTATTCATCCAGACACACCCAGGGACGCTAAACTGATCGATCTCTAAGGTGGGGCCACAATCCATCGTCACGCCAGGACTGTCATCAGTGTGACACATGGAATCTTTCCGATTTCCTAAAACGGAGACCAATCTCTCCGCGGTGCAATTAGTTTCCTAATGGGGTGATAAAACCATCGGCCATTGCACTGTTCAACTCCTGGTACGCGTCTCCCCATTGCAACACGGGCCATTAAAACCAGGGTTTATCTCTGCTACGTACACTTAACAGCCAGGGTCCAAAAACAGAGGATATTGCCATGGGCAAATTCAAAGTACTAGTAGGGGTTCACGTGTCGATGTGTGTCATCACGACCGGTTCCGAGTGGCACAGGGAACACGACGCTCCGGTGGATCCCGTCGCACCGCTTCTTCGGCTCTCGGCCCGTCACTCCCCGAGGTCACAACCTGACTCCCTCGGCAGCCACGGCACGCCTGATAGTGAGGGAGTGCTAGTGAAGGAGTCTCCCTGGATTACACGCTGCTATAACGACACTCGTAGAACCAAGACAAAAGCCTGGTCGCCATTGGTTGGTCACCTCACACAGTCGACGTCCATGTAAACACGGTGTGATTTCCCTGTACACGTACGCGTGGAAACTGTATGGCCAAACCGTGGATATATATCGAACACATTCTCTCTTAACCACTACTTGTTTGCCACAGCAGTCCACAGGCGTTCACGCTTTGTTTTTATCCTCATGTTGCCATTCATGTGGGCCTATTGTTGGTCTGTGAGTTTAATTAGTCAGAGCGCTCTGCTATTGAGTACCAAGCAAGCAGTGCATGTGCTAGATCAATACACTCAGATGTCACACCCCTATGACAAAGATACACATGGCCCAAACCAAAGAAGTTGGTAGTTACAAGACAGAAGAGAAAGTCGAAATATTGATGTGCTATTTAAAAGTGTTGAGACAGCCAATATTATGGGTGAAGGACTGAACTGGAAAGGACGGTCCAAGGGGTGTTACTATCAGACCAGAGATAAGATTTCAGTGGCATACACTTCATCTAACTCATTCACTTGAATGCACCACAGTAATAGTCAGCCTTAACTGCATGTAACACACGTAACACCATCTCCACATGCACTAACATTAAATCAAATTAATTCAACCTCAAAGAGATTGTGGCCAATGTAAAACTACCCACTCCCAAGCAGATATACAAAACAACTCCACTCAACAAATTGCCTGTGAGTGCTGCGAACCAGACTCCGGGTCTGTCCTTCAGGGAAAACGGCCTGAACCTCAGGGATGGGAGGAAACAAATAGCAAAAACCAACAGGAATAAAACAGACAGTTACAGAGGAAGAGGAGACAGGACGGACACACACACTCACACACACACACACACACACACACACACACACACACACACACACACACAAACATGGCAACAGGTGAGACGCCAAACTCACTTGCTGATTTTCACAGGACTGTACTCCTTTTTCTTGAACATCCTCGGAGGCTGTGTGCTGTGTCAATCTCTCCGTGCTCTGGCACTTCTCTCCTATGATCCGTGCCCCCCCACCACCCCACCCCCTTGTAGTTAAAGCGTGTTCACCTGTCTCAGCTCCTCCCCTGGAAACAGGTGTGTCCTCACCAGGGAGAGACTAGATACTGGGTAGACCTGTTCCAATCACTGGTTCTCCCTTTGCCACTTTCTTTGAAGCTCCTAAGTGCAACGATAATCTTTTAATTTCTTAGATGTGCTTCCGTTTCTACTGTAATTTGCCCTGCTGGCAGCGGGAGGCAGATAGAGGCTTAAAACAATCAGGCATTCAGACACCCATTTATTTGCAAATAAAAACGGTAAAATTCATGATCTAAAAATAGGGGCTCATGCCACATAGTTATATATATTATGTACTGTATATAGAGACTCTATTTATGAACATCTGTTAAATAACGGGCATTTGGCAATCCATAAACATTGTACTTTGCTGAGTCTTGTCTATTCCACATGGTGCCTGATCAAGACACAGTCCTAGATCATGAAACTGGTCTCCCTCAGCACGCTGACGCTTCCATTACGGAACAAATCAAACCTGGAATGCCTTTACAGCGACAAGTCAAAAGGTAGGACACGGTGGAACAGAGGTATGCAGTAGAGCCTGTAGGGTATTCAATCCCTCTTTTTCATAAAGTGCTAACAAGGGATTAACTCACACCTTGTCGTTAATTGAAACACAATGAACCAGTCCATTTCACATTCCTTTAACCTCCACTTAATACAATGGTGTATATAATCTTCTTATGGTTATCCTACGACAGCTTAACACATTTGACACTTCTAAGCAAGTGCTTTACACCCAAACAATTTTTTAGGTCGAGTCAATCAACACTACGATTATGTTCTGTGCGTTTTATTTGCCAAGAACCAAAAAAATCAAACACTGCATCACAGTCCAAACTTGAATTGATCGGCAACAGGTAATGCAAATAAATCATAAGCGTTCTATAAAACTTGAATTTAGGTAAAACACTCTTTCCAGTGCAGTTTTCCAAATCAGAAGACATTATCAGTGATTATCAGCGTGAGGGAGAAAGGAGTCAAGGTCTATTGTGAAGAATGTGTACCGCAGGGGACCCGACAATTGTTAAGAGATTAGACACGGGTACACGGTACGTATCAGCAGGATAATACAAAGGATTTAACACTCAGAATCTGGTGGATGGTGGGAGATTTTTGACGAGTGGCGGAGGCGGTACAGGAGGCTGTGGCTCAATTCGTTTTCAGGCTTTTATTTTTTAAACCTTTATTTAACCAGGAAAAAAAACATAAAAAACCATCTTCTTTTCAAGGGAGACCTGGTCATGTCAGGCAGCACCAGCATACACGCAAAAAAAGCCAACACACGGTTACAGTCAGTCGATGACGAGAAGCGGTCCTAAGTCCTTCAGTTTCATGCCTTCCGTAGGTGTGTCTGGCTCACACCCACATCAGGTACCTCTGAGAACAACACCCACATTCCTGTGAAATAAAAAATGGAAAGGAAGTCAAAGATCACAGCCAAGAGCATTCTGGATTTTTTTTTTTTTTTTTTAAATAAAACTGGTTGAGAAGACTGATAAAACAGGTTTACTGTTCATCAACAATAACAGAGATGTGTCACAAAATAGTGCAGTTTAAAGTCTTTTGAGTGAATATCTTCTTCGTTTAAAAGTGGTACTGATTTAATTATGTCAGGAAGGCTTGAATGATGAAAGAAATGCTTGGTGACAAATCAAGAAAATAAATAACAAGCCAAGCCTCATATAGTTCTAAGGTGTGGGTTAATGTGGGGACATACCATTGCACAGTAAACACTGACATACCTTTGCGTTGTAAATTCCAGGTCCGCTCCAACGCAATGATACACAGTGCCCACCTCAAGTCCCCATTGTGAAACCAATCCCATGTATATTTGATAATAGGTTGGTTGGTGATAACTGGTCGTTACTGGTTTACTGGATTGTTTTTTGAAATCGAATAATGCTAATAAAAACGGGGTGTAGCTCCGTCTGGAACATTATCAGTTTGCTCTGATCATATCTAATGAAACGGTTTGTGAATCCTGTCAACGTAACTACACGGGTACCTATAGATAAGATTTGCCTGGGACGATTTGAGAAACTACCTTCACAAGAAGAAATGTGTATTTGAAAAGCCAGAATGCCATACATATTCCAGACCATTCAAATCATCATAGCTATGTCAAAAATGCGCGCAACTTTCTTTGTAAGTTAACCGCACCTACTTTGCAAGCAAGACACCCTCAAGGGAGGCCCCCTAGTTATGCATTAGGTTTCTAAGCCATCACTGTCAAGTTCTACCGAAGCTCACCAGGCGTTAGGGTGCCACTATTGTAATTGATTCATTTTTACTCAGATCTTATTTTCTTGGATGTTTTTGAATATGGGTACGTAGCACTGGCCAAAGACTGGAATGTAACGTATGTATCCGTAGAATTAAGTATTCACGCTAGATCACAGGCTCCAAAGCCTGAAAAATATCTATAAGCCATTCATCCCCTCTCCATGCGAAAAAGTCGCAATCAGGTTTTTATAACTTAAAATACGTTAGTCTTTCTTCGCCTGTTTTGGCTCCATGCCCAACTCACACGAATTTCACAGCTAAAAAGTCGAACCATATCTAAGCGAAGACCATGGATGACGAAGTGGTGGATAATTCAATTAGGAGTCGTAATTTGAAACAGGATCCATCCCGAGACGCATGATTGTTATTGGCCGTTTATTTATCCACCAACTCCACCCATACTAAACCAGATTTAAGAGCGTCGTAGACAGACTGGGTTTACCGGTTACCCATCCCTTCGTGATGCCAGGCAGGAGACTAGGAACTACACTAGTCCCCAAGTAGACATGGTACGGCAAATAGATTGGTATCCACAGCACCACACAATTTTTGCAATGAACCAACAACTTATTGAACAAGGGTTGCTTACAATAATTTTAAATCGTCACTCAAATTGTTCTAGATCTTTCATTGTGCTGCACAAAATAAATGCTTAGGATCAATACGAGTAAAGGTAACCAAGTGAATTATCTTTGGAAGAGTACACAAAGACTTAATGAAGGGAGCCAGACTGCCATTTCCAGTTAATTTGAGTGATTTTAATTAGGCTAATGTGAATTTACATTCACCAACTCTTCACTTTAAACGGCTGGCCCCGGCTCCCCAGATATGACATGTAAACATTGATTAAGAGTTCCACCTTGAGGCCAAATATGGGAACACTAGTTGTACAGCAGAATTCCATCATAAAGATAAGATTCAAAGCCAGTCGCCAGGCAACCAGTTACGACAACTGTACTGGCATTAGAACTACAGCTGAAGCATGCAGTGAAACATTTGAACTTGGGAAAAAATAAAAATGACTCATTGGCAGAAGAACTAGACAGACTTTTTTTGGGTTCTTTATTTTGAAAGGCCATGCACTGCCTTTCCCTTAAGATTTTAACATATCACTTTAAACGATACAGGTGGAAAACTGATACATTTGCAATTACCTAGTACAAAATAACGAGACTAAACATTACTGAGGAATGTAACAAATTAAATAAAAATAAAACAAGAAATGTGCACCAACACAGTTGCAGCACTGCAGACCTTCCCACTTACAAGGGACTCGATAGAGGCTCAAATCGGTTTTTAACCCTGTCGTGTAATAAAAAAAAAATTAAACAGTACAAGTTTGGGTAGAGGATAGAACTTAAAAAAACAAGACAATAAAGCAATAAATTACTTCTTCACTTTAATGTGCGTGTTTACTGGGAGAACTGGGGGGGCATGGGGTAGGGGACCATGGGCAGAGGCGGCTGCTGAGGAGCCTGTTGGGGGAAAGGGAACTGTGGGTGGCTCATGCCGTTTTGGGAAGCCCCCTGAGCGGCGCCAAATTGAGGGGTCGGGAAGCTTTGGGCTCCAAATGCCCCAGTTTGACTGGCGCTATATCCCGACTGTCCGTTGTTGCCGTTGAAGCTGCCTCCGCTAAAGCCGTTGCCGCTAGCCCCATAGCCTCCATTTTGAGAATTTGTGCCTCCAAAGACCTTCTTTGGTCCACTGTCAAAACCTCTATCATTATCCCTATCCCTAAAACCTCCACTACTACCAAAATCCCGCCTGCCGCCAGAGGAATACCTATCCCTGCGGTCGTCTCTAAACCCGCCACCTCTGCCTCCCCTTGAACGACCTAAAAGTAAAGAAACACACACCGTTAAGAACCCGTAAACAATGGCATGCAAGATCAAGACAGAATGACAATGGAGAGGAAAAAAAGGAAACTAGGCATGGCTACAATGTGATGGTGCAGAAGACGAAAGAAACTGCGACATGTAAATTGGTTTGAGATACCGATAGCTTACTGTGCCAAACCCATCCACATCCAAAAAAGAAAATGGCAAATAAGGAAAGCTTAAAAAGAAAGAGGAAGGGAAGAAAATGGCTGCAGCTTATACCACAGGTCCTGTATCTCACCAATTAGATTTACCTCCTCTGTCTTCCGCCATCTGGAGGAGCTTGGGGTTGATGGCCTGGTTGGCCTCGCGGAGCACAGAGACGAGGTCGCTGGCCTGCCTCATGTTGTTGGGCGTGAAGAAGGTGTAGGCCGTGCCTGTCTTTTGGCTGCGGGCCGTTCGACCGATGCGGTGGATATAGTCCTCAGAGTTGTTGGGGTAGTCATAGTTGATGACAAATTTCACGTCTTCAACATCTGTAAGATTGCGTTGCAGTGTGGCAAAACAAGAGGCACGCAAGGACGCACACCGCCACCACAACAGGCAGATCAAGACAAAGGCAAAGTTAGTATAACCACTGACCGGGAGTAGCTGGTCATTCCAATGACGTAAAGAACTAGCATTGAGAGGATTCCAGACTACTACTTATTCCAGTGGGGAGACTACGGTGGGAAGAGAAAAACGATGCACACTCCATTTGCTTCCAATCCAGAGAAAAACAAAAAACCAAAAAAAAAAAATATCATCCCGTTTCACTTTCCCTCCCCCGAAATGGATCAGAAGTCTTACCACTCAGGAGTATGCATTCACTAGTCCATTCCCATTGCAGCACACGCCCCACACAAACCAAGTGAGCCCCAGGTGCTTCTTAACAGTAGGGCCGCTATGCACACTGTTGCCTCCTCATGTGCCAAAACAAGGACCTTACTGGGTTTTTTGCAAAGGACCCTTTCCATCACGCACATTCATAAGAAGCTTGCAATATAGGCCACACTGCAGTGTCTCTTGCCAAGACCTTATAGACCAGAATAAAATTTCAGGGGAGCCCCAAAAACGGGAGTTGATGTTACTCCCGCAAACCCATAGAGAGAAAAAAAGGAAGGGACAAAAAAAAAAAAAAAACGCGAGTGCATCCCCCTCCAGTCTCGTCCTGGCAAGATATTCATAGTACCAGTTTTCACTTGATCAAATGTCTCTCGTTGGCAGGTCTCGACATGACTTTTGTAAACGCAGGCGAGGGAGGAGTGTTAGCTTGGATTTTGTCCCCGGCCAACTTGCATGTCCCACTGTCACCAATAGCGCCAGTAGCCATGTCATTACAGAGGTGAGCACGATCGATCGATCTGACAAACTGCTCTTCCGACACGAGTTTAGGAAACTGCAACACTTACATCACACCCATGCTTTGCACTAACAAAAAGCACCTTCCCCATCTAAGACTTGCAGCATTGCCCAAACCGACATGCAAGACAAGGGAACAGTGGAGCCCGGTTTGGTTTTTGTTCTCGTTTCGTTTAAAAGCATAGATAGTAAGCGCCTGGGTGTGAAGCAGTCCAAAACGTTGCCAGAGAACCGATAAGTCTTGGGGGAGGTACTGTGGCTAGCCCTCGTCTCGTCCCCCCGTTTTAAGGCAGGCCAGCGCGATATGCTGCACTCGGGCCCTGTCACCTCTGTATGTGCGACTGGGGGGGTACACCTGCCCTCCAGTCAGGACACCTCCAAGAATCCTCCTTCCCCCTCTGGAGACCTGGGCTTGTCATGCCAAGGCCCTGCCACACAGACTGCTCCTTCAGGTACGGGGAGAAACTCAGAAAGAGGCAGAAGAGTTAAAGAAAGCAAATACTTTCTTTCCAATAAAGTACTGCATCTGGGACTCATGCCCGGACACTAACCTAGACCTCGGGATGCGACATCTGTGGCAATGAGGATCGGTGCCTTGCCGTATTTGAACTCTGAAAAAAGAAAAGGAGAAAAAAAGGTACATTGAGATACAATATGATGCATATCTAAAATAATCTACTTTACTCTGGTCACACCAAACATACCATTCAGCACCCAGTCTCTCTCCTGCTGGCTTTTGTCTCCATGGATACCCATTGCTGGCCACCTGAGAAGCAGAAACACACCAATACAGTTAATCTCAGATCGAAGAAATTATATGTGTTTAAGTCGGTCTTGCTCACCTGAGCATTAAATAAAACATTGGAGTTAATATTTGTGATGCATACCCATCCCTCCTCATCCTCCTGGTGATTTCATCGCATCGCCTCTTGGTTTCCACGAAGATAATGGTCTTGTTCTCCTTCTCGCTCATGATCTCCTCAAGCAGGCGCAGGAGTCTAAAGGCAAAATAGAATTAACAAAAGCATATGGGCTATGCCTCGATGCATCCTACAACACTGCACCCTGGCCAAACTATCAGTTCAACTAAACTGTGGCAGGAAGAAAAAAAGAAGAGATACATACTTGTCTTCTTTCTCGCCGTCATTGCAGACATCCACAATCTGCAGGATGTTGTGGTTGGCGCTTAGTTGCAGGGCGCCCACGTTGATCTGGACGTACTCCTTCAGGAAGTCTTCGGCCAGCTGGCGCACTTCTTTAGGCCAGGTTGCACTCCACATCAAAGTCTGACGGTCAGGCTGTGGCAGAGGGGGCATCTTCGAGTTAACACCACTTTGTGACACTGGCATTACAACCTTGGTTACAGGGGAGCTTTTTCTTTAAGATGATACTTGTGTGAGATAACTTGAGACACTTACTCGGATTTGGTCAACAATTTTCCGAATCTGTGGCTCAAAGCCCATGTCAAGCATTCTGTCGGCCTCATCCAGAACAAGGTAAGTGCACCGGCGAAGGTTGGTCTTTCCTGCCTCCAGGAAGTCAATGAGTCTACCAGGAGTGGCAATGCAGATCTCCACGCCTAAAACAAGAGACAATGAGTCAAAGGCTGTCAGCAACTCAAACAAGACATATGTTTTCTAATGTATACATGATGCACCTTTTTAAAAAGGTGCATCTGAGAAAATACATACCCCTTTCCAAGTCCCGGATCTGGGGTCCTTTGGGTGCACCACCATAAACACAAGTGGACTTCAGACGAGAGGCTCTACCATATTCTCCAGCCACCTGTTGGACCTGCTGAGCCAGCTCACGTGTTGGCGCCAAAACCAGGCACTGCAAAAAGAGGGAAAACATTTAGAACAACGTGCATTAATTTATTTAGTATTTTGTAGACAAAAATACGTTATTTTGCGACTGAATTGGATACTCACAATGGGTCCATCACCACGCTCCAGAAACGGTTGGTGGTTTATGTGTACAATAGCAGGTAACAGATACTGCAAGGCAAAAGTAGAGATTAATCACTGAACAAAGAGCAGAAACACAAGTGAGAAACAAACTGTAACAAAACGAAAAATAAAATCACTTACAGAAAGTGTTTTCCCAGAACCTGTTTGGGCAATGCCGACCATGTCTTTGCCACTTAGTGCCAGGGGCCAACCCTGAGCTTGGATCGGTGTCGGTTCAGTCCAGGACAATTTGTTGATCACATCCATCACATATGCTGTTAATAAGAAATTTAAAAAACTGTTAAATTACCTGTTTGAAAAAGTTTATCATTAAATTTTACATTGAACTTTTCACTTACATGGAAAACTGGCCTCATGGAACTTCATGATGGGGTTTGGACATTCTCTTCCCTTCACCGTAACAGTCTTAGTCCTCCTGTATAGTTCAACTTCTTGCTATAAATTAAAAAAAAAAAAAAAATGAGCAAGTGATGATCAATGTCATGTGCTTGCCACCCCACCAGTCGCCATTAGCAGTCGATTGGGTAACCTACACGTGCAGCACTGAACACATTCCTAAAAGTTATATAACATTCTCAGCATCTGGATGGACCACGTGAGTACATACTGGTGATCGCCGAGCAACGTCGGGGTGCTGTTGGTAAAAGTTCTTCTCGAACTTGGGCAGTTCATCAAGGTTCCAGTGCTTCTTGCGCAGTCTTTCTCCAGGGTTTCCAAACTTTCCTCCACCACCACCTCGGCTGCCACCACTGCCACCACCAAAACGAGGTGGGCCGTTGCCATAGCTAAACCAAAAGGGAAAATCGCTATGGTTAGCTAAACTACAAGAGACAACAATGACATTATTCACTAGGTTCAAATATCCCCAAACACTGGCGAAATTAAAGTTGCGATTAAGATTGGTGAAATGGCCAATGTATTTAACTGCGTCATTTCGTAACAGTGCTATAACATTTTCAGCCGATAGAGGAACAATGGAAAAAAACCGGCCGGCATTTTGTATCCGCATAAAATAGTGCCACATGGCGATTGGCTTTTCTGTGTTCCATCATCACGCAATGATACTAATGAAAGGAAATTGATTCCACATTTGTTATAATCCTTTAAAAACAAATGAAACGGCTACCGAATTTATTTAGAACCTCAAAAACAGACAACTCGGTTCAGGTTAGCTAGCTGGCGTACAATACTGCCGCTTCGGGCTCTGCCTGGGCGCTAGGCCAGACTGACGAGGCCTTTTTTTTTTTTACAGCCGCTCCTAACGTGAACATCAGCTACCTAAATGTAACCATTATATGGATTTTAAATAAATATTGAAAATAAACAAATAGACCTCTATAAATTCTTCCCGAGACAAGTCAATTGAGATTTCAAGCTAGGCCACGTTAGCACGTTCTTAATTTACACCATCAAGTGTATCTTGATGTCAGCCATTTCCAGACACCGTAACGTTACCTAACATTGATACATAAAGAAAAACACTTACCCTCTATCCCTACCGCGATCTCTGTCGGAAAATCCGGGCATTTTGTAAACTTAATGTATAAATAAAACAAATATTAATATGTTACAGTAGAGAGGTTTCAGAGGCCAGAGAAAATTCCGACCGGCAGTGGTGATGCTGAAATGCCGGTAATTCAAAAAGGAGACCCGGTTTTTATCCACATCTAAAGAGGCAGTCTTTTTAGTGTCCATCCGCCCTTTGACTCTTCCAACGTTGCATATGTGAGTTAGCCTCATTTCTCATAAAGATCCAGAGCATAGATTTAGTTTTCGTTCAAATTAGATGTCATAGGCCTCCATGTACCGAATTCAACCTTTTATCTGTGTTTATAAAGCTAAGTTGTAATTTTATTGGAACAGCTAGCTATATGCTTATGTTTGAAATACTCCACTGTTTATCCACAAGGTTAATAAAGAAAGCTTTGTCGATTATAAAAAGAAAAAAGTTTATTTTGTTCGGCGGACGAATATGTACAGACTGTCCTGAGAGACGTAGTCAGGTTGCATCCGGTGTGGTTACGACCAGTGACGTCAACCCCCTACCCTAATTTGGGAATTTAACAAAGAAGTGTGCGAATAAAACAAATGCATTTATCTGGATTTGACGAATACCAATACGCCTGATTCACTAGATATTGCCTTGCCCGATTAGAAAAGAAGATAAAGTTACTCTAGTTTTGCGAGTTAAAGAACAAAGAAAAAATATGATATTATAGGGAATAATCGCACTGGTTTCGTGTTGAATTGAATCTACTTGATGTGAAGAATTGTCTTTCACTGTATATGTTACTAGACTGTATTACATGTAAACAAGATTCAAAGACGGTCTGGATCACTTTTTCTACCACCTGTAAACAGACATTAAATTAGGCCTACATGGTGTATTTCTGATTTTGCGATCATACTTGTTTTTGTTGGAACAATTACTAGATAAACGAGTACTAGTACTACTACTACTAAGATAAACACTTTTGTATCTCTGGTATGATAACAATACATATGGCCGATCTTGTTTCAAGATTTGATGCTGTAATCTGCAAAAGACACCTTAACAAAGCACTAATTAAAAGGTCTTTACCTATGCAAATGTAATATTTCATTTTTGTATATTCCTTTTTTAACAGCTGTAGTTGTTTAATCATTATGGGGTATTGTGTGTAGATGGAGAATAATAGGGCTGTACTGTAAAACGTGGAAAAAGTGAAAGGGTCTGAACATTCTCTGAAAGCACAATGTGCACAAATGTAAACGTTTTAACAGCTTTCTTTTTATTATAGAAATCTAAAAGTTCAAGATTAAATGGTGTAAATTCATTTGAAAAAGCAAAACATTTGGTAACCAATAAACCCTTTGGCTAACAGATTTGACTGAAAACTCACAATATGTAAATTACTTATTTAACTGCTCAACTTTCTGTAGTTGTCGAAATCATGGTACTTTGATACAAGCTGCTTTGTACCGGTATACAGGTAAAATCTTCAACAGCCTGTAATATATGGCCATATTTTGAAAAAGGTTTTAAAACAATTAGACAGGCAATCACTTTATATTTACAACTTTGAAAGAAGCAGACAGACTACCTAACACCCCTCTTTCTTGCCATCTACGGTACTTCACATGGCCCCTTTCCAGGTCAGGTATCACTACTCTCATGCTCCATCGAAAGCTTTCTGTGGAGAAACTCCCATCGTTCACACCAGGTACACAGAGCCGGCAAAACTCTTCAGATCAAAACAAAGCTTAAGTAATGTGCCAATGAATCAGGGTTCATCACTGGTCTCGTCAGAACTTTACCATGCTATACCATTGTCTTAAATTAAAGAAAGTCTGTACTAGTCAAACAGTAGATTTAGTTGTGTATAATTCTGCAAAACACTGTATGGATAGAGAAGAAATATTAAGCCAGTATCAACTTTTTAAATTGTACCTGTCCATCCCTAATATAAACGTTACATTTATGGAATACTTCAGGACTCATTCAACTACTACATGAAATTATTACATTCGCACTGTTGAAAATAAACAAAACATATTTTGATCTTCTTGCTATAAAATTGTACCACGTAAAGAAAAAATTCCACCTGTTATTTCAACAAAACAAGCAAAACTTTGTAGAAGGTGCCTTGCGTCTTTAGACAAGGCTAGTTTAATTAGAACATGTCACACACAAAAATAAAATACTCTTACAAAAATGATAGTGTTAACGTACATCAAATTGCATCTGTCAGCTATAAGAGATATAGTCCTGCTAGTAGATCATGCTACAAAGTTAAAATAAAACAAAGAGCTGTATCTCAACTTTAACTTGTTAATAATAATAATGATGAAAACATTTTTTCAGGGAACTCACTGAATGCAGAGGTGTAGTAGCGTAAGAAGCCAAACAAAAGTAATTTGTGCACTGGACTTGCAGGTAAACGATTGCGTTTACATATATGTAAAATCTACCTGTCCCACAATCTGGCAAACAGATGGAAGTCACCACCAAGTTGTCAGTGACGGAGTGCTGTAAGTGTGCGGTTATTTCTTCATTGAAAACCTTTCCTACTTAAGTTAAAACGATAAATTACAAGTTTTGGACCCACGAGCGTGAACCATACCATATGTCTATACAAATCACTATCCGAGGACACTTTTTATTTTTTTTCTTCTAAACACGGTATACAATTTTCTATTAGGGAAAATAAAACAAAATTAGCATTTCATTTTGTGTACGCAAATGTTGAGAACAGTCCATGGTCATATGGACTGCTAGCCAGGCAGCTTATTTTTAGAAAACATTCAACCGTTTGATTAAAATAGTAGAAAATGATGCAACCCCAACCAAAAATCTGAAGACACACTGCCCTGCTATCAGCTGGATACGTATAATGGTTCATCAGCCCATTCATAGGATTTTCAACTAAAGCATGTTTGGAGAGTAAAAAAAACCAAAGCATGTTATATACGTTTTAAGGCGAAAAACTAAATAAATGACAAGATCGAACTGTGTAGTATTACTCCTAAACATTCAAACTTTTGAGGGTCAAGATGTCACCAACGACAGCTCTTGAGGGACATAACAAACTATATGACATCCCCTGAGAATGTAGCTAGTGGTCAGAGTAATGTCTGCTAAGTGTTCTGAATTGTTGTTGCTACAAATGGCAGTGAGGTACTTTATGCACTATAGCTAAGTTACACTAAGGTGAACATCACTGAGTCACCTCAAGTAAATCCCGTTGCCAGGGTGGGTGCACACGGCAAAAAAGAAACAGTGTCTAGATAGGCTTAATATGAGGCTACCCCAAATACACACCTAAATTACACTTTTTAGCATGGGTCAAAAAGTGTGGTTGTCACATAGTCGGATTTCAAAAACAGATAGCAACACATTACCATAACCACAAAGGTAGTAGAAGTTGTCTTTTGCTACAATGAAATGGGTAGCACATATAGAATCGCTGTGGACAATCTGGACTCAATGCAGTTAGGACACTTTGTATCAAGAGCAATGCACAGATAAGATTGCCCTCTTAAAATATGGGTATTAACAGGCCATGTCAGCTGAGGCATTGTTGCAACCAATATAAAAAGGAAACATCACAGAGAGCAGTTCATGTACCTCCTGGAATATAGCGATACAATTTAAAGGGTTGACTTAGTGTTTGCAGATTCATTCAAATGTGTTAAATGGCACTCGGATGACACAGTGTGTCAAGGTTAATTTTTTACATATGCATCCAAATCCTGCATGGGACAGCATACGGAACAACGTCCCTCACAGCAGCCAGTGAACTTCATTCAATCTAAAGGTCTTAAGTAGAAATAATTCTATAATCAAACACATTTAAGTTTTTTTTTAAATGGAATAACGGCAACCGACTCTTGGAATATAACGGCAATAAATTATATATTAGATATAATTTCATTGTTTCTTTTTTTTGCATTATATAAAAATAACACATTTTAAGATATGCATGAATTGATTCATTTTAGAATGAGCTAGGACATCCGACAAATAGGATTCCGATGATGCAGCTCTGGTTGCTGGACAGCAGGTAGGGTGCAGATGCCTGCCTGGGTTTTCTTTGGAGAGGGTAGAATATTAGCAGGGCGCTCACAATGTCTTTGTCTAGTTTCAGATGCAAACTCAAAAAGTACCGAGTTGACCTCAGCGATCAGAGAAAGACGTTAGTCACCGGTGGGCCCCGTAGGACCTTCGTGTCTCCTCGATCCTACAGTTGCTGTGGTAACCAATGCCTACCCTGTACTCCACCGAACCCATTTCCGTTTTTACAGCTGTCCTTTTTTTGTTATTTTTTTTTTAAGTTGGACTTTATGTTCTGCCTGGTAAGGCGGTGCACTGATACATAGAATACTAAGTTTTGTGAGAAAAATGTGCTTAAAAAAAGAAACAGCCAGGCGTTGTTTTTTTTGTTTTGTTTTTTTGCAGATGCCACAAGTTAGTAAATAGTCTGGAGTGATTAGCAGCTGAACGGGTCCTTTTTGAATACAAACAAAAACGAGGGGTATGTGGGGCAAAAGCCGGACGGTGCGTTCCGTCTTTTCACACCTAGTCACCTTCAGGCCTGATCACATTCCCCCTCGTCAGGGTGGGGTTCATGGAGCGTGTGCCCCCCCAATCCACCCACCCACCCACAGCTGTGTGTGACCTCAGGCGTGGGGATTGGACCGGTGGGACGGCCCGACGCCACGGTTCTGGCGGACCCCTCCGTGGTGGTGCGTGTGGGGCCCATCTCACTCCACAGCGAAGCCGCAGGTCTCCTCGATGGCGGTGAGCAGCTTGTCGTACAGCTTGTCGTAGCTCTCGTAGGGAGGGATGTCGATCCGGTTGAAACTGAGAGAAGACGGGGAAAGCAGACTTGAACATAGAGGGTTTTGCCGGGGCGGGGGGGATGGGGGCACGTGTACCATGTCCTGCCACATGCATAAGTAGAAATCACTGATGGACTTAACAGATTTAAGCTCAAGTGATTGATGCAGTTTACAGAGTCGACGCCAGAAGACCTACAGGATGTAGTGAATTGCAAACTTCTTTTGCTATCTTGACGGTGCAGGAAGTTATACTACTTAGTTATCTACAAGGGTGTAGATTTTGGGGGGATGGGGGACTTGCAATCCCCCTGATAATGTGACCATGCATCTATGAATCCCCCCAATGAATAACACATACCCAAGTGTTATAGCCCATAATGTCCTACGTCCTCGTGTTTGAGAGCTACTTCCCAACTATATGACAGGAGCAGAGAGTCCATTCTACCACCCCCTTTCCATTCTGGACCCTCAACTACCCGCCTTAGTGACTGTGCCTCCAGAACAGAGGCGCCCTCTCACCAGGTGTGGGCTTTGGGCAGGTTGTTGGAGCTGGCGTCGATCTGATGGATGGTGAAGAGACGTGGCCCGGCAGCGCCTACAGGGAGAGGGAGGAAAACAGCAATGACTAGAGTGTCACGTTTCAGAACACGCACGCACGCACGCACGCACGCACGCACGCACGCACGCACGCACACACACACACACACACACAGAGCTGGAATGAGATGCTTGGTCAGCCAAGTCTCCACACCAGGTGTAGCCACGGTGAGAGAGTGCACTGAGTTTGTGCCTGTTGCCTTTGGCGCGTGGGAGCGCCCTGCTGATGCTTAGAGCAGGCCAGGACGGTTGTGTTATGTAAAGCTGAGGAGCCGGCCGCCTGTCAGAAGGGCCGACAGTGAGTGAGGGAGTGAGTGAGTGAGTGAGTGAGTGAGTGAGTGAGTGAGTGAGTGAGTGAGCGAGCGAGTGAGGGGGTGAGTGAGTGAGTGAGCGGGTGAGTGAGTGAGTGAGTGAGTGAGGGGGTGAGTGAGTGAGTGAGTGAGTGAGACAGACAGGCTGGACCCGGTGAACCACTGGACCCGGGCCAGCTCGAGCTTTCATCCGAGGCCACAGCTAACAACACGCACGAAAAGCCACACGCAGGAAAACGTTAATATAACCCACTGCACAAAAAACCCAAACACCATTGACACAGGAGGCCGACGTGAAGCGCGACGCGGGCGGCGCGGTCACCTTGGAGGGCCTTGAAGCCCTGCAGGGGCACCCTGGAGGAGCCGGTGACGAACTGCAGCAGCCGCGCCCGGCGCTCCTCGTCGTACGACTCCACCGCCTTCCAGAACCACTTGACGTTGTTGCTGTCGGCCGTGCAGTGCTTGAGGCGCGTGTTGGACTTCCAGTCGGTGATGTCGATCTTGCCCAGGCCGCACACGATCAGCTGTAAAATGGGAGAGTGACTCACACGTTAGAGGCGGGGGGACGTGCAGGTTACAAAGGAGGGTGAGCTGAGCCATAGGGTCGATGGGTGCGCGTTCTCCCAGTGAAAATGACGAGTGGAAATTCGACATACAAATTCAAATGTGCCCAGCGTGCCCAACTTGAGGTGTCACTTTTCACTTGTCCAGCAAAACAAACAAAGAAAAGCATCCCTTAACAGGCAAGTTCAGACCCACCGTCTTTAAGGATAAAACAATGGCTAAAATCGACACAGTTTGGGTCTCCCTGTTCATCAAACACTGGATAGTCTCCATGGTCTGCCCTCTGTGATGAGTGAAGCTGGGTGGTGGGTGGTGCTGGGGCTGCCTACCTCCAGCTCCTTCTCGTCAAAGGACTTGAGCAGGTGCTGGGGGATGACCTCGTTGAAGCCCTTCTGCAGCGCCAGGAACTGGGCCTCGATGCCCCGCAGGAAGCGCCAGTTGACGTAAAGCTTGACGTACTCCTTCTTGGTTTCCTGGGTGACGGGCAGGACCTTGCCGTTGGGCTTCAGCTCGTGCTGGATGATCTCGCCGTAGGCGTTGTGCTCCACGCAGAACGTGTGGTCCAGCACGCCCGCGATGTCGTTGTCCCTGGGCGGGGAGAGACGGAAGCCAGAGACCACTTTCAGGCGGAGCCCGTTGTACAAAGTGCAAAGGACGTGAGATCCGTTTGTGTGACGTTATGGGAAAAACCAAAGCTAGTATCTGGTGTGTGTGTGTGTGTGTGTGTGTGTGTGTGTGTGTGTGACCTACAGGATCCAGACCAGGCTGTTGTGCAGGTCGGGGTCCACAGACTCCATGTCGTCCAGGGTGATGGGCTTGCCCAGCAGCTGCTTGTAGAAGGGCAGCGT
>JAVQJS010129156.1:0-17480 GCA_036024795.1 Galaxias rostratus | reverse complement strand
TGTGTGTGTGTGTGTGTGTGTGTGTGTGTGTGAACTGCACACGTTTATTTCTATGCTGACAACAGGTGAGGAGTGAGAAAAGACCAGGTGATCACCTGCACTAATGCTGACCCTGGAGTGTGTGTGTGTGTTTGTGTGTATGTATGTGTGTGTGTGTGTGTGTGTGTGTGTGTGTGGACTTGTATCATTCATTGTACTGACTGAAGATTAAGTTGATTTCCGTCAACATTCTAAAGTCATTTGAATGCCTTATATTTCAATTGGTTGCTCATTTACAAGTGGTGCTCATTTACCGGCCTCAAAGAACATCTTCCATGTTTCTCTCGGAGCTGTCTGAAGTACTTTCTAGTGTCTGTGCCATGTTGACATCTACATTATCATTTGGAGACTTAAACTTCCATGTTGATTCACCTAGCTCTGCATTTGCAGTGGAATTTCTTGCCCACCTTTATTGTTCTAATCTAACTCAGCATGTTAAATTTCTCACTCATAGAAATGGCCATATTCTTGACCTGGTATGCTCCGCTGGACCTAGCCCCTTCAACCTCAGTGGCCTGGACCGTACCCTATCTGATCATCAAGCTATTCTCTTTGATGTTAAAAACCGTCCGTGTTAATATTGCTGCCCTTGTTAGTGAACTTTAACTGCAAAACCTCCCCATGCCTTGGACTTCCTCTGTTGATGACCATTTACAACATCATAATACCCTGCTCTTTTCTACCTTGGACTCACTTGCTCCATTCTGGTCAAGAAATATCTTTCTCCCAACCTGCTCCCTGGTACACCCCTGAGCTTCGTTCTAAGAAGGTCGTCTATAAGGGTTGTCAGATGGTTGTCAGCTGGAAAGACTTCAGAAAAAAACAAGTCTCACTGTTCATATAGATCTATAAAGACCACATCAAAGCATTAAAGTGTGCACTCTATCAGGCCAAAAATAAATACTATGCTGATCTAATTGATAAAGGCAAAACTGATCCTAGAAAACAATTTAACACAATCAATAGATTGCTGTGTCCACTGGATAACTCCTCCCTCTTGGAGTCTAAAGAAGTTTGTACCAGGCTCCTGGATTTTTTCCAATCAAAAGTTGAAGCTATTTATAACCAGCTCCAACCCTCATCCATGCCAGCAATTCCACTGCAGTATGTAATAATAATAATAATAATACATTGTATTTATAAAGAGCTTTTCATGTATCAACTAAACCCTTCCTGTTGATGCAGCATTTATCAATGCTCTAGTCACTTGATCAAAAATATTCTACACTTGACCCTATGCCTGTCTCCATAGTCAAGACCTGTTTACCAACTCTTTGTCCCGTCATTGTTAACATTCTTAACACATCCACCAGGACTGGCTCGGTGCCTCCAGAGCTTAAGCTGGTTGTCATCAACCTGGCAACTTAACACCTCTTGACCTCTCAGCAACATATGACACAGTTTGTCACAATAACCTCCCTGACCGCCTGGATAAGTTTCAAGTCGTACCTATCTGACAGGTACGGGCTCTAGGAACAGCCCAGTCATCCTCTGCACCAGTCTGTCATGGCATACAGCAGGGTTTGGTGTTGGGGGCTATCCTGTTCATAATCTACATGTTTCCTTTGGGACAAATAATACAAAAAAAAAATTTCTACCAGGCAGATGATACCCAGCTGTACAAACATACTAAACCGACCACAACCCTCTCTACCCCCTAACTTCCAAATTGCCTACTTGAAATTAATTCCTGGTAGTCCCACAAAAACATTAAACTTAATAGTAGCAAGGATGAGTTGAGGATTGTTTTACCTTAGCACTGCTCAAAAAGTTTGTGGATGTGGTCCTCACTACTGAAGGATATCGTAACACCATATTGTGTATTTAGAGGTAAAGAGACATATATATTTTAGCATAGAGCCTTACCGTCCAGACTTTCTCCTGCATTCTTGTCCTTATTCCTGATTGATGGGCCTTTAATCCAGTGAGAAAAAAGAAACAGAAAGAAACCATTGATTTATCAACAACATTAACAACAACATGGAAAAATTCTTAAATGTGAAAAT
The DNA here is from genome assembly GCA_036024795.1 of Galaxias rostratus. Lineage (NCBI taxonomy): Eukaryota > Metazoa > Chordata > Actinopteri > Galaxiiformes > Galaxiidae > Galaxias > Galaxias rostratus. Next base: position 15,435 of record JAVQJS010129156.1, on the reverse strand, counting down.
AAAATATAATGGAAGGCAGCAATTTAGGGGAGAGGGTTCTATGTGAAGCAGTTTGATTATGCCTTGAAGTGCAATGTAAAAACCCACATAATTGTGGTTATCAATGCACCATAATCGATTACGTTGACGCTGAAAAGGACATTTGTTTTTCAGAAATGCACCTTTGATTTCCAGAACGCTTAATTTTATTACAACAAATATGTTTCTTCAAAATCACCACCTAATTTCTACGTGTATTTCTACTGTGTTGGTGTATTCTACGTCAGTTGTTTTTGGTTCCAGTCATTCTTCCAGCTTTGATCCTTCTTCGCATCTCAATAGCATTTGATCTTTCAGAATTCAGCTGCAAAGATTCTAACTCGCTCTAAACCCTGGCAACAAATAATTCCCACACTCCGTAATCTATATTGGCTTCCCATAAAGTCTCCTTTTCCTTAAATTAAAATGTTTACTTCTCATCTACAAAGCTCTCCATTGACTTGCCCTTCTTACCTCTCTGACCTCCTTCAACCCTACATGCCTTCTTGTACCCTCCGCTCCTCTGAGACTGGCCTTCTCACCACCCGCAAAAACAGATTTAGTTCCATGGGGGACAGAGCGTTTAGTGCTGCTTCTACAATTGTTTGGAATTCCCTTCCCCCTGCAATTCGGAACTCTGACTCCATCAACAATTTTAAATCCCGCCTCAAAACCCACTTGTTATACTTATTCTACCCCTATTGTTATCTTTGACTCGTTATTTTATGTATATCTGTATGTTTATATACGTACATGTATGTCAGTGTGTGCTGTTATATGTTTTTTTATATGCTTATATACATTGTTTAATTTTCTATGACTTGTAAGGTGACCTTGAGTGTCTAGAAAGGTGCCTATAATTTAAATGCATTATTATTAATATTATATACATTTTTTGATAATTTTTTGTTTTTGTTTAGATGAATCAGTTAATCACATAAAAAAGAGAAATTGTTGCTTGAGGCATCAATGTTTTAAGAACTAAATCTGACACAGACCCTGGTCTCTGGTCTTGTTGTATGACTATTCCGTAGCTTCCTTGGAGTCTGGTGTTGGCTAAGGCCTGGGGCTGCATGGTCTTTGCTGTAGGGTAGGGAGGAGCTGTGTTCGGGGACATCCCCTCGAGGAAGGTGGGGCTGGCTCTTCCATAGCAGCTCCGCTTCTATCTCAGCAACAGGGTCCTCCTTCACCTGAGAAGGTATGTGAGTGTGGTCAGACAGACCAGCTATGAATCGTTCTTCATTATCGTCCATCCTCAGGTCATCAGGGTCACACCGTCCTGGATAAAAGAGGTAAGGATAAAAGCAACATCCATTATCCTTATAACCTAGTGGGCTGCAGTATATGTCTATCATATCATTTGTTTCTGCTCAGTGCTTTAAGCGCAGGTCAAATACTGTGGAAAACATATTTATAAGTTGTCCTGATTTAAATATGTAAGCGAGAAGCGACGACTCAACATGTTATCTCACATGGATAAAGCACAAATTATTGAAATAAAGTATTGTTGTCTGTTGTCTTTCCTTACCTTCTCTAGGATCTATGACCGCAACAATGGCTGAGCTTTGCGTGCCAAGAACAGCGTTCTTTGGTGCTTTCAGAATCACATTGAAAGTCTCGTGGTTTTCTTCCAGTCCATCATTTATCAGGTAGATCTTCCAATTTTTTAAATTCACTCCTGATCAGTAGCAAAGGGCATCACTAATTATTTGTTAAGTTTTCAAGGAGAAATTGGTCCTGCTAATAGTATTACCTACATAAAACAATGGACCTCGTTCTCCAACCGCTCTTATGAAGAATTATTTTCTTAAAACCCAATTATGCCATTTTCAAGAACAGTACGCCATTTGCCAATGTTTTCTTATTTGGGATTTGTCCTTACATAACAACCACATCTATTACCATTCAGGAGCACATCTATTCACAGTTGAAAACGAGGGGGGAAATAATTGGTTATTGATTTTTTTGAGTTAACATTCTAAGATTTAAAGTGCAATACTATACTACGGTACTAACATATTAGTTATCCATATACATATACACATATATATATATATATATATATATAACAGTTTGCCTTAAATTTGTTTGCCTTAAATTACGAAGCATTGTGATCTTTTACGATGAATCAACAACTGAAATTACAAATGGTCTGCTCATGGCACACCTAAAACTACCATCGTTGAAATCATGGGTCAATGCACTGGTCCATCTTATATAACTCTGGCCAAGCCTTTATTTCTACTTTCTACTTAGGCCAGCATATTTTTCAATTGGCAATATTTTGTTTATACTCATCTGGTAGACATTAGATTAGAGTTTTTTTGTTAATCAGTTGTGCGCCCTTCTACAGATACAGTAAATAGCACATCAGGCATATTTTTGTGTGCTATGGAATGAGACACAATATGCCAAAAGTACCTAAAGTAAAATTGCCCTTGGTTTTTTAGACGTTTATTTTTTGATAGATCACTTCATTTTGCAAGGAAAAGGAAAAGTCAGAAACTGAACTTCTACCTGGGTCAAACTGGATCAGACTGGCTGAGCTGTGGGTGTAATCGCTTCCAACTTTGGCTGTGCCATCCACCAGCTAAAATATAAGATAAAACTCAAACAATGCATGCAATAAATGTGAGCACATCAATGATAAATAGTAGAAATCTAGATAAATCTGTATAATGCCTGTATAGAAATGTAGGCAGGGTCAATGCTTCTCCCTCGGCGTTCCATCTGTATGGACAGAGCACCTGTGTTTTCACAGACTTTGTAGCACTTGGTAGACAGCTGTATGCGAGACCATAGCAGCTCAAGTCTGCAATAGACAGTTAACAAGAGAGAGTGTACTTTAACTTTATTGCTTCATTCAATTATATCAATTAGAAGTCCTTCCTTAAAATGTGAACATACGTTTCAGGCAACATGGTGTTTCCAACAGGGTCTGTAAGGTGAAACTCAAAGCTATCCCCTGTCACTTCCATGTTTGTGGGGATGACATAAAGCACTACTCGTTGGTTAACATCCTTCTGGGTGAAACGACCTCTGATGTATGACCCTGGGAAACAGGAAAAGAGAAACACCACATTTAATTTTTGTCCTTTTGAATCAATGGTGTATGAAATGCTGTAATAAATGTTCAGTTGGCCAACATGACGGCAGTAACCTACACATTTATAGTTTATTTCAACACGATTGTACAGGTTTTCTAAGAGATTAAAAAATAAGCTCAATACTTCTACTAGTGCCCTGAACAGTCACTTCCAATTCAAATGGAGTTGTGTGTGTGTGTGTGTGTGTGTATGTGTGTGTGTGTCTGTGTGTCTGTGTGTGTGTGCGTGCAAGTCTGTTGTATGTTGGATGGCCAAATCTGGCGCAAAATGTCTGCTGTGATTTCCCTCAGACTGAGTGTTGTGTGTGATAGCTGTTTATCCATATGTTATTCACTCACACTAACCAGGTGAACCCCACACCACTCTTACTCACATTTACTTAGTTAACTGAATTAACTTGTGAGTGATGCTGACTGTAAGTAGGCCGGTAAGCATCAGTGACAGTAGCCTAAATGCAGTATATAGTAATATAGTGCTATTATTGACTGGGCGTGCCCGCCATGGGAACGCAGTTCCCAACTTCTCTGCGGTGACCCAACAATCGGTGCTGCAGAGCTGTCCCAGACTATCTGAGAAAGCTTCACACTCTATCCACTTTAAAAACAGGCCTATACACCTCTCCATTTGACAAAGCAATCCACTTAATTGTTTGATGTTGTACAACATTTCAAAAGCTGACATAATATTGTGTTTGTTGGTAAACCCCATTCACCCTTCAGTCCTTCTTAATCTTCAGTTCAAAGTTCAAAATGTTTTATTTGTCAAGTGCACAGTATAACACAGGATCATTCTGAGCAAAGAAATTCTTATGACATGGCAGGCAGCAACTACATAGAACGGTGCCAAAATATCCATACCACAAATAAACTGCTCAAAAAAAGTAAAGGAACAGTTTTTTATCAGGGTATGGCATGAATTCAATTGAATGCACTTTTCTGATAATGATTTGGTCAGTTAAGTGGCAAACGGGGTTGTTAATCAGTTTCAGCTGTGTTGGTGTTGATGGAATTATCAACAGGTACACTGGAGGGGCAACAATGAGACGACCCCCAAAACAGGACTGGTTTTGCATGTGGTTTTCCACTAGTGTTGGCTTTAGCTAGAGTCATTATCACAACTGGGAGCATGAGGCGATTTCTTAACCCTACAGAAGTTGCACAGATTGTCCAACTCCTCCAGGATGGCACATCCACGCATGCCGTTGCAAGGAGATTTGATGTGTCTCCCAGCACAATCTCCAGAACATGAAGGAGATTCCAGGAGACAGGCAGTTACTCTAGGAGAGCTGGACAGGGCCGTAGACGGTCCTCAACCCATCAGCAGGACCGACATCTGCTGCTTTGTGCAAGAGGAACAGGTTGAGCGCTGCCCGAGCCCTACAGAATGACCTGCAGCAGGCCACTGGTGTGAATGTTTCTACCCAAACAGTGAGAAAAAGACTTCATGAGGGTGGCCTCAGGGCGCGACGTCCTGTAGTGTGCCCTGTGCTCACTGCCCAGCACCGTGGAGCTCGATTGACATTTGCCACAGAACACCAGAATTGGCATGCCCACCACTGGCGCCCTGCGCTTTTGACAGATGAGAGCAGGTTCACCCTGAGCACTTGTGATAGACGTGAAAGGGTCTGGAGAAGCCAAGAATGTTATGCTGCCTGCAACATCATTCAGCATGACCGATTCGGTGGTGGGTCAGTGATGGTCTGGGGAGGCATGTCCATGGAGGGACGCTCAGACCTCTACAGGCTAGAGAACGGCAGTCTTACTGCCATTAGGTAACGGGATGAAATCCTTGAACCCATGGTCAGACCCTACGCTGTTGCTGCAGGTCTTGGGTTCCTCCTGATGCACGACAATGCCCGGCCTCATGTGGCAAGAGTGTGCAGGCAGTATCTGGAGGATGAAGGAATTGATACAATGGAATGGCCCTCACGATCACCTGACCTAAACCCGATAGAACACCTCTGGGACATAATGTTTCGGTCCATCAGACGTCGTCAGGTTGCTCATCAGACTTTACAGGAGCTCACTGATGCCCTCAGACAGATCTGGGGCGACATCCCACAAGACACCAACCGTTGTCTCATTAGGAGCATGCTGCGACGTTGTCAAGCATGCATGCAAGCACGTGGGGGCAACACAAGATATTGAGAAGCATTTTGAGTTGCAGAAATTTAATTTTGGTAAAATGGACAAACCTGCCACATCATTTTTTCACTTTGATTTTTGGGGTATCTATATATTGAAACTTCTGTAGTCTGCAAACTTTTTATTTCCATCAAAAGATGTGCCATCCTTTTGTTCCTAAGCCAATAAACTGTTCATATCAGTATATTTATCCAACATTTTCCGCATTGAAATCTGATGTGTTTTCAAAGTGTTCCTTTAATTTTTTTTGAGCAGTGTACATATATATCCATCCATTGTCAGAACCGCTTATCCTATGCAAGGGAACGGGGGGCTGGAGCCTATCCCAGCCGACTTTGGGCGAGTGGCGGAGTACAGATTGCCATCGCAGGGTAAACACTTAGACATACAAAAACTCACACATACACATTCACACCTATGGACAATTTAGAATGACCTACATATTTTTGGACTGGGGTAGGAAACCGGAGTACCCGGAGGAAACCCACGCTAACACAGGGAAAACATGCAAACTCCACACAGAAAGGCCCTGAGGTAGGGATCGAATCCAGGACCTTCTTACTGTGAGGCAACAGTGCTAACCACTGCGCCACCGTCCTGCCCTATATATCTTCCCTCACAAAATTCATCGTGTCTTCACTTGTCGGGGACAAAGAGGACAGCTGTAAGTCATTACCTGGTAGTTTCCTTGCAAGTTTGTTTTGGTTTAGAGTTCAGTTGCGTTGGTTGAGATCCATAAAGTGAAACACATTTTAATTGTTCTAGATGTATAGTTATGTCAATAAGTTAGGCTGCAATTAGCAAACACATTAAACTTTGGCCATGTTGATTGTGAATCTGGGTGATGTAGATTGGTAATGGCAGCTTATATTGTGGATGTTAAACACTTTCCATTAAAATAGTTTATGATTAAAGTTGGTACTTAACATGAACCATGCGAGTTTTGGATAGCCTGTAAATTGCAGTGAGAAAAGATGGAACATTCAATTAATCTGTTTTCCTCTATGTCCACCGAAGCATTGGTTTCCTTAAAGATTGCATTGAGTGGCAAGTCTAGTATTTGTGACCACAGTTGGATGTGTGCCTGACAAATAACTACATTTATAAAACAAGGAAACCTATTCATTTGTAAGATAGTTTATTGCTTTAAGGTTGGCAGAGCAGACTGCAGAAAGTAGCTGATAATAGACAGCTAAAAATCAAGATCATCATCGTCTTTTTGAATGAAATCTAGCATGTAAAAAAAGATTGTTGGGCAGAGAACTTTGACTTTGGGCAGATTGATTGGGCGAGAACTATGGGGGAGAAGTAGGGAAAACAATAGTAGCCTATTTAAATGAGAATATGCTAGACTATTACCGTTTTAGAGACCAAATAAGCAGCTATCAAACAATTAACGATTGATGTTTTTGCAATGGGACCTACATTTTACTAAGATGTTTTGAAATGTATTTTCCATCTGGATCTTATACCCCAAACTATTAAAGCTGGGTAAGTGTTACCCAAAGTATGTTGTCATAGTCATTCACGCTAAATCTCCAAATTGCTCCTGTCAGTTTGCGTTTGCAGTAACTCAATGTTGAACTCTCCATAATGCTAAAGTCTGAAAAATTGTGCTGCATAATATATAATTTATAAAGCTCTTTCCAATTCCAAGTTAGAAAATACACATTTCTACACTAAGTAGAAAATCCTTTACTTTGAACAATTAAATAAAAGTGTTAGAGCCTAAAAGGCTATTTAGTTAGTTTATGTATCCTTTTAGAATTCAAACCACAGAAGTTGTATCATTAATTTAAATTAAATTATTTGGGAGAGCAAACTATGGCATTTACTGTAGTTGCGGAAACATCTACAAATGACAAAAATACTGTTACGACTTTACTCTCGGCAGTGCGCAACCAAGATTTACTGCAATTCACATTCATTTATACTAGCCTTCTGGAATTAAAAGATATGGAGCATGAAGCATTGGATAGAAGATCTGCTTACTTTCTCAACCACACCCCTTTTAAGTAAACATGCACAAGATCAATGACGTTAACACAGACTAGATTAACACATCATAATCACCGTTGTAGTTCTGTTTACACCCATTTGGATAATCAGAAATGTCAACTCAGAGTTTCCTTGTAACCTTAAATTAGAGCAGAGCAGTTTAGACTGTGGTACAGTCACTCTTTCCCGTTTAATATTTCTGTGTTCAGTTTGAGAGCTCATCCTTATGTATGCCCCCCCCCCCTTCTTATACGCCATCAAAGTTATTTTATTAATCAGAATTCCTCTATTTGTCTCAAATCGAAAAATTTACATTGTTGCAGCAAAAAGTGGACAGTTCAGATAAAAGGAAACGTATTAAGTAAAGTAGTGACAAGCATAAGTAATAAAATCACATCTAACAATAAGTACACGCCCAAGGGTGAAGTCTGTAGCCCAGCAAAAAAAAACAATGTTTAGCTGTAAGTGTATAAATATACAGTATATTGCACATAAGTATGGTGATCTACCAGGGTCTTGGTGGTTGTAAAGTCTGATTGCTGCAGGAAGGAAGGCCCTGCGGTGTCTCTCTGTGAGACATTGTGGGTGAAGCAGCCTGTCACTGACGGAGCTGCACAGCGCAGACAAAGTGCCCTCGAGGGGGTGGAACGTATTGACTAAGAGGGATGAAAGCTTGTCCATTGATCTCCTGTTCCTGACCACCTCCGCAGTGTCCAGAGGGCTCCCCAGGACACAGCTGGCCTTCTTAACCAGTTTGTTCAGCCTCTTCCTGGCAGCAGCGGAAATGCTGTTGCCCCAGCAAACCACTCCATAAAAAACGGCTAATGCCACCACAGAGTCAAAGAAGGTCTTCAAGAAAGCCCCCTGCTCTCCAAAAGACCTTCGTCCCCTCAACAAATCGTCTATTCTGACCCTTCCTGTAAAGATCAGCAGAATTATCTGTCCAGTCCAGTCTACCCCCAGGTACTTTGATTTGACAATCTCAATGGTGTGGGTGCAGAGTGTTGTCTCCTGAAGTCCACCACCAGCTCCTTGGTCTTCCTTGTGTTGAGATGGAGGTGGTTCCTCTGGCACCAGAAAGTAATGTCCTGAGTAAGTTATCTGTACTCCCTGTTATCCTCATCAGAGATTAGGCCGACAATAGCAGTCATCAGGAAACTTCTGCAGGTGGCAGGTTGATGGGCTGTGAGTGAAGTCAGTAGTGTAGAGGGTGAAAAGAAACGGCGCCAGAACCGTTTCCTGAGGGGGCCCTGTGCTGCACATGATTGTGTTAGAATGACACTCCCTGGTCCTCACGTTCTGTTGATGATGAGTGAGGTAGTCCATGATTCAGGAGGTGAGGTGGTGATCCACGCCGGAGCTCTCCAGCTTGTCCCCCAGAAGCATGGGCTGTATGGTGTTAAAGACACTGGAGAACCAAAAAAACACGATTCTGACCGTGCCCCAGCCATCACCGAGAAAGGGATCTCTTCAGGTAGATGAAAGAATCATCTACCCCAATGGTAACAGAGCCATATCCTGGCAGTGAGGACAATGGGGGTGTGAATAGGCCTGATAAAGGGTGTCAGACTGATCAAATCTGTTGAAGAAAATGTTCAAGTCTTTAGGTCCCCCTTGGTCTAGGAGTCTGGCTCCTTGTAGCCAGAGATGGTTTTTGGTTCTCTCCAGACTGTGCTGTGATCCCTCTGTGGCAATTGCTCCTCAATCCACTTCCTGTAGCTGATATTTCCTTCCCTGATCTTTCACCTCAGCTCCCTCTGTACAATCCTCAACTCATCCTTGTTAAATTGTCTCTGGTGGAGCAAGTTACATATTGAGTGAATACGGGCAGAGTGGTAGAAAGTGAGGCATGATTGAAGTCCTCAGAGATCAGAAGGAGGATTGCTTTGGGTGCTGTGTCTGCAGCGTGCTTACAGTAAAGTTGATGGCGTCACAGGTTAAGTCGGCATTAGCAGAGGGGGGAATAAACACTGCTACTGCAATAACATGCAAGAATTCCCTTAGTAGATAAAATGGCCTCATGCTAACGGCTAGCAGATCAATGTCCCTACTGCATACCTGCTCCTTAACAGTGGTTTGCCCGGAGTTATACCATCTATTGTTCACAAACACAGCCATCTCTCCCATCCTCTCTTGTCCTATCCACCCGCAACAGATGGAAACGTCCAGTGTTGCGATCATGTCCAGAGTTAGCTCAGTTAGTCTCCATGAAGACCATAATGCTACAATCTCTATACTCCCGCTGGAACCCAACTGGAACATAAACAGTTGTCGGATATTTAAAATGTCACAATGCCGATTTTGTGTGGCTATCACTTTCAGATGTCAGTAGCTAATTGGAAAAATAATATAAAAAATGAGATGTCTGGGCATGCTGGTGGATCAGTTTGAGGTTGATATGCTAAACTGCAAATATGTTGTGTTGTATTTTGCCTACATGCTAACTAGCAAGTATAGTGACTTGGGAACAAACTTTTATGTTGAGTCAACGGTTTGTGATAATTAACAACCATTTTATTTTTGATTTTTGGGATGACCTGTATGCAATTCAACAGGACAATTCCATTCACATGCACATTGCGTGACTGTTAACGTATTTGTGCCATCTGCTTTTGGTTTCAAAGTTTTAGCTCATAAAAGTCCTTCCAATCCCGACTAAATTATGTGAAATTCTTTGTCTTGATTTTTAGACAGGTCATCCATCATAACAGGCTCTCATTTGGTTTTTTGTTCAGTTATATGTGCATATGTACTAGCATTGATGCATTAAAGTGCTAGTGTTGGTTTACATTTGCTGACAGTTATAAATTATATAATGACTGCAAAATTATATAATAGGAGTAGATGCTATTAATTTAAATTGTTTACAAATGAAAAACAAATAAATAGATTTTAAGGGAGATATGGGTCGAATTTAAAATGAATGTAGACAGCTAACCAATTTTGCGATTTATTATGAAGGACAAATTATAAATTTAGTTAAAAGTTAGGTTAAGTTTTCGGCATGTGTAAAACTGACACGTTGGCTTGGCATACACAATACATTTTATTAGTTGTTGGCATGTCAGTCTCTGAAGCTGTTCATGGGTTGTCAGGTTTTTGACACTGGGAATGAGGCAGAGAATCTTACTTTGAGCAGTACCACAAAAATGTTAACGTTTTAATAAGGATGCCAAAAGAACGGCTTTTTGCCAGGTGATGCCGTTCCCCATGGACACTGAAAAGAACCATTCAAAAAGAGCAGTTTGCACACTAACAACCCATCACTAATCTGCACAATAGACAATTAGAAAAGACACAAAAGCACAATGAAGTGTAGTTGTTTTTAAAGGGCAAAAAAGATCCCTTATACAGTTTGCATCATTCTGGGTAATGGTAAATTTACTTGTTTGGACTCACATACCTGTCTAAATGACAATTTAAAAGGGGCCAACTAATCGACACATGCATGTTTTTTCAATTACTATCCTTAAAATAAGAAACAGTTCTGACAGACTGTAGCTTCATTAGACCATTGACACGGGTCAACTTAATTTTAATTAACATTCCTATTGCCTGACAATGTTATGTTTCTTTTTATGTGAACACCAAGCCCCGCGATGGACTGGCGATCTGTCCAGGGTGTACCCCGCCTCTCGCCCGAAGTTGGCTGGGATAGGCTCCAGCCCCCCCTTCCGTGACCCTGCATAGGATAAGCGGTTCTGATAATGGATGGATGGATGTGAATACCAAAATGTCATAAAAAAGATTGAATAAACAAAAATTGTGCTTGTGAAGTTACTGAGATCTCAATAGTGCAATCACAATGCAAACAAACCAGCCATCAAACAAACAGGAACTTGGTTTGTGTGACGGCACATAACATGATCAGGCCAACATGAAATCAAGTGTTTGACATTTTACCAATTTGTTGCTCAAACCAGCCAAAGCACCTATCTGGTTACTCATCACTCTCTTCATTGTGCTTCTGCTTTGTAGCAATTTCCTGTGTTTGCAAATACACCATACAAATTATATTACTATATAATATTTTTCCGGAGTAGGGGTTAGGGGGCTACAATTAAGACAACGTGCCCAAAGTAGGGGGATGGGGCTCTGGTATCAGAACTCTTTGTGAGCTATACAATCTTCTGAAAGCAAACAAAACAAATTATAATTAGGATAAAAGCATGAAAGCTCACAATTTGTTCAGAACGTGTGTTTCACGCTATCAATCAATACAAATGATATAAAAGCAGTGCTCTGCATTGTGTAGGCTATCAATCGATCCTACCATGCCAGTCTGCACTGTGACGTAAGAGGACAAGAGCAGCAGCTTGCAATTGGACTTAGGTTAAAATTTTGCGCATATTCCAAATCGAAATACCATTATTGTGACATCAGCCTAATTATGTTGAAACATGTGAAAATAGCTAGAAACTGTAGCAAACTGTCATTCCTTTTGTTATGCTTGTTATAAAAAAGTTCATATTAAATTGAAACAATATTAATTTAAGAAATTACCAGGGTTGTTGTAATTTTTTCCTTCTGACATTAGTGGTTTTGTTTTATTACAAGGGAAGTTCGCCTTTTTCTGGTGGTAAAGTTTTCTGGGAGACCTCTGAAAACCTTTGAATTCCATTGTGGCTCGTGAAAATCTTTGTTTCGAGTTCCAACTGGCCCTTCCTCTTAGCCCTAACGCACGATCACAAGTGAATTGAGACCACACCAACAAGAGATCAACCAAGAGCTACTTTCAAATTGGACTGTTGATTGAGAGCTACCATTCTAAATAGGCAGCTGTAGCCAGCCTTTCAGCATAATGTAATGCATGCAACAAACACAAACACAACCCAGATTTGATAAATGTAGCAATAAACGTGAAAATAAATGTATTTTCTACTTTAGTGGGACCTCTGGCACTGGGAGAATGCCGCTAGCTTCTCATAGGGATAGTGTGAGCTGGTTACAAGCGTTATGCTGGCCACATGGTGGTAATCAAACATTGTAGATCTGCACTTGAATTTGATGACGTGAGAGAATGCAGACTCCCAATAAAAATCCACTTGTGCCATGTGTTTTGCTGGATTGAATGTCAATGTCATTTGTGAGTGTGAGCATCTCATTCTCAACCGCAGAGCTAGCCATGTTGCTGTAATATTGCAGTTCTGCCTGTAAGTGAGGTAAGTTTCACAGGTCACAGCCCTGCAGCCTACTTAACAACAGTTTTACAGCTTGCTTTAAAAGATGTTCACTGAACATCTCGTTAATTACATTTTTATCCTTACCCTGCAGTTCCGAATTAAGCTGACTGAGCAGGTCAGTGAGATCGGTAAGGAATGATAAATCCAAAAGCCACTGGCTTTCATCTAGCTTTGCATATACTGCCTGTTTTAATTCGAGGCAACAGCTCAATAAATTTGATGCAAAAAATTGTCCTCAGCTCAGCATCTTCCGTATGCAGTGACAGATGTGCGTGTTCCGCACCTGTCTCTTCCAAGAGTGCACGGAATAACCTGCTCTGTAGACTCCTGGCCCGAACAGAGCATAGTCTTTGTAGCATCACTTATTTAGAATTTAAAATCTTCCCAGACAGTGCTTGCTGGTAAATGATACAAAGATACCCAAGGATGTTAGGGAAAGAATCATTTTGTTTGCACAGAGCTATGGAACCCATGGTATGGCCAGCATTAGTTGTGAGGGAGATGAGTTAAAAGAAGGGCACTTGGCTCTTCTTAACAAAATCCATGAACGCAATGAAAATATATTCACCTTTTGTTTTTCCTTTTAATGGCAAAGTAGTGAGCAGCTCTCCAAAAAGTGTGTTGGCAGCCTCCCCAAATGATTCTTTAAAAACCTTTCAAGACTTTGTAAGACTTGTATTATATATCATATTTTTTTTGCAAGAACGTGACTGATATAATAAGATGGTATGTTAGCACTTTATGGTATGGTAGCACTTTACCCCTCCACAAATCGTCACCTTAACGTGGTGGGGAGGTTTAAGTGTCCCTGTGATCCTGGGAGCTGTATTGTTGGGGTCATTGGCACCTGGTAGGGTCTCTCATGGGAAATTGGTCCCAGGTGAGGGTCCAGACTAAATGCGTTTCAACACCCAATGACGCGACAGCAAAGGAACTGTGGGACCTTGCCTAGAAGAGGGAAACCATGGCTATCCCCTGGGGTCAGACCCAGGGGAGATGCTAATAGGCAAACATCTAGTGGCCAGGCCTTGACCCATGGGGCTTGGTCAGACAAAGCCCGAAGAAAAAACATGGAGCCGCCACCCTTTGGAACCACCACCTACAGGGATAGACATTGGGGTCGAGTGCAATGCCAATCGGGTGACAGGCGTAGACAGGAATCTAGTTGTGCTGACACCTGGCAACATAATTTTGTAAATGTGAACATTGAAAACATCTAAAAATTATATTTGTGGCTGCGATTGATTATTCTTAGGGTTATTTTTATGAACTCGAATTAAGAGTTGTGTGTGTGTGGCATATATTTACGAACTCAAATTGAGATGTGCTTGTTTAATTTTAAAAGAAACTTACCCCCGTATACAATCCCTAGCCGAGAATGAATCGTAAATGTTAATAACATTACTCAGCTAATGTTAGTGTAATCATGAGCATCCATCCATCCATCCATCCATCCATTATCCGCCGCTCATCCGGGGCCGGGTTGCTGTGGCAGCAGGCTCAGCAGGGTATTTCAGCCGTCCCTATCCCCAGCAACCCTTTCTAGATCCTCCTGGAGGATTCTGAGGCGTTCCCAAGCCAGACGAGATGTGTAATCTTGCCAGCGTGTTTAAGGTCGACCCCGGGGTCTCCTACCAGTAGAGCGTGCCCAAAAAAGGAAGGAGCAGCGACTCTACTCCGAGCTCTCTCCGGATGGCCGAGCTGTCGACCCTATCCCTAAAACTAAGCCCAGCCACCCTAGGGAGGAAAAACATTTCAGCCTCTCTTTACCCGAGTGTCCAAGACATATGGCCGCAGGTCTGATGATATGACTACAAAGTTGATCATTGATCTGTGACCTAGGATGCTCTGGTACCAGGTACACTTATGAACATCCCTATGCTCGAACATGGTGTTCGTTATGGACAACCCATGTCTAGCAAATAAGTCCAGCAACAACGCACCACTCTTGTTCAAATCAGGTAGGCCATTCCTCCCAATCACCCTTCTCCAGGTTTCTCCATCGTCACCCACATAGGCGTTGAAGTCCCCCAGCAGAACCATAGAATCACTAGATTGAACCGGTGCCTCTAACCCTGGGTGACTTCAGAAAAGAAAAGAGTCCAGCCCCTCTCCAGGACTCCGGTTCCTTTCCCACCAGAGAGTCTACATTCCACGTCCCTAGGATCAGTCTACACTGCCAGGGGTCAGCACGACTAGGTTCCCGCCTACTTCTGCCACCCAATTGGCATTGCACCAAACCCCAATATCTATCCCTGCAGATGGTGGGCCCACAGGGCGGGGGCTCCATGTTTTTTCTTCTGGCTGTGCCCGACCGGGCCTCAAGGGTCAAGGCCCGGCCACCAGACGCTCGGCTACGAGCATCTTCCCCAGGTCTGGCTCCAGCGGATAGCCTCGGTTCCTCTCCTCCGGGCAAGGTCCCACAGTTCCTTTGGTGACGCTTCATTGGGTGTTCTCTGAATCGTGCTTTGTCTCGACCCTCACCTGGGACCAATTTGCCATGGGAGACTCCACCAGGGGCTACTGCCCCAACAATACAGCCCCCAGGATCACTGGGACACTGAAACCCCTCTACCATATCAAGGTGGTGATTCTCGGAGGGTTGTAAACTCGCGTTCATCACTGAAAACTGCATTGTAGTAATTGGAGGGAAAGAAATAGGAACCCTAGAATCATAAAAAAGTATATACTATTTATGTTAAAATGGTTTTTAAATGTGCTATCAGAAACTAAGGAATAATGTCACAACAATTTACGTTTGGCTACATTATGGGCCCTTAAATGGGCAACGCTTTGGACGGCGAAGATCAAATTAATTTACAAATATAAATAAAAATCCTGAACCACGCAAATATTATACTTAACCTCTTTTTGACAGTCTCATTTGCTCTGGAAACGATTCAAGGCAAAATCCCCACCATCCATGTATTTCCTAAAAGTCAAAGGCATAACTGTCCAAATAATTTCTAATCAAACGCATCAAGA
>JAVQJS010129153.1:0-14555 GCA_036024795.1 Galaxias rostratus | reverse complement strand
TGATATATATCTATATATCTATATCTATATATATATATATATATATATATATATATATGTATATATATATATATGTATATATATTTATATATATTTATATTTATTTATCAAACATAATTACATCATACACTGCTGTTTTAATTCAGCTAACTATGTTATTTCCCATCTTGGTAACTGAACAATTTTCGATCGACTGAAGAAATAATTAATTGATAAAATTGTAAAAAAAAATAATTTAATAAAAATTTTAAAATGATAAAATTCGAGTCGTATACACATACTGTTCCTTCTTAGCGGGACAACTTTGCCTTGTTATATTATTAAAGTACACACAGTAAGGACACTACAAAACACAAATACCCAGTAGATGGCAACATAAGCTAGCAGATCAAATGTCTTCCTACCCTCAGCAGCTCATAGTCTATGTCTAGCTGTTGCAGCTTCCAGCCCTTAGGTATCGTTAACGTAGCGGCCCTGGAAGGTATGTTTAAAGCTCAGTACGTTGTCATAAATGTCTACCTATCTTTAATATCTATGACCCTCTTATTAAATAATCCGAAAGACTATTTGCACAAGATTCCAGGTTCCATTTTTTGATGATTTGTCTTGATACCTCAACCGCTACATCGTTGGAATATGAATAGATTTTCAGACAGAGGGCAAATCAGACCCATAAATCTCCTGCCATTAATGTCAGCCAAGTGCTTCTTACTCAATAATGGTCTTTATCAGGATAAAAGAGCCAGCCCCAGTCAACAAAATGAAAAACAGACACATTTTCTACTTCATTAATCTCTAAGGTATTTACTGCTCATTGTTAGAGTTCAAATGGAGACAGTAACTATCTCATATAGAGTAGCAGTAGCTCCATAATATACAACACATGGGCATGCTTTAATTTGGAACGTATAGCCTGTGTATTGCAGACAATAGAGTGTAGAATATCCTCAGATGTG
This sequence comes from Galaxias rostratus, assembly GCA_036024795.1. Classification (NCBI taxonomy): domain Eukaryota; kingdom Metazoa; phylum Chordata; class Actinopteri; order Galaxiiformes; family Galaxiidae; genus Galaxias; species Galaxias rostratus. The sequence goes on along the minus strand of JAVQJS010129153.1, from coordinate 13,599 downwards.
TCTGGAATTGGTGTGTCTTTAGTCGTCTTAGGGGGAGGCGAACAGTTTTGTATGTGACTGTGCGTGTTTGAGCTTCTGTAATGGCTCGTTTGTGCTTTCCTTTTATTTGAGTTTATGTAGTTGCTGTCAGCTACCCAATTAAGGCATTTGACCAAGTGGATGTGTTCAATGGTTCCCAGTGACAGCCTCCCTGGACAGAGTGCAGTGTGTCCACACAGGGAGGATGGATGGACAGAGAACCTGTTGGGGACAGTGTTTGTTCTCCCACTTAAACTGACTGGGGATTGCTTTCATGTCCATTTATCAAGCCCAGTCATGATAGCTCGTCCTTTAGGGAAGATTGTAGACTCTGTATATTGTTAATGAGCTTTGGATACAGGGCCTTTGATAAACTATCTGGATGGTTGTTCTGTAGAACTTATAATAAAGAACATATTTTCCCTTAATTGTAGTCCTGCATCAAGTGCTAACTTATTCAGATTACATCCATCCATTTGCTGTACTGTTTATCCCATGCAGGGTCAAAGGGCGAGAGGCGAGATACACCCTGGACAGGTTATTTTGATTGCCCATGGAAATTTTTTATAAAATTATGTTACTTAATTTGTAGCAAAGTAAATTATTCGTAACTTTTGTCAACAATTTTGCACACCCTAATTTAAAAAAAGAAGCAACAAGGGAAAGCAACATTGAATAACCATTCTTCTCTGTTTAAGGTTATCATATTTGGCTCTGTCACAGATATTTAACCTGGTTTGCTCCTTCCCAGGAATATGATTTCTTAACGAGGTTTTGAGAGAAGCACAGAAATCTTTCAAAAATTATGTTTGTGTCCTCAAAGCAGAGATTGTTGCAGCAGGGAACAGCAGTGCTCTTCATGATATTGGGGGTTGTAATGAGAAACTTATGAGATCCCTCCACCTCCTCCCCCCTAGCTCTGCTGGAGAAGACTGATGAGCATCGACTTGCAAATAAAGTAAAAACAATTGTGGGAAAGGTTAGAAAGAGATTCACACACACACAGTCACACAAAATACAAAGGAAAAAAGATACATACACTGAAGATTGATCACGTCGATTTCGATGCAGTTCCAAATTTCCCTTATTGAGACACACACACAAACCATTTGGGCAAACACATGCTCTGTAAAACTCGCAGACAATTCCATTTGGGACTCATAAAACAACAACAGCCCTTTTAAAACATTTTTTTGTCTTGATTTCTGACTTTGACAGAACATCACATACGGAAGCAGTGGCAAAACCTTCAATGTAGGATTAATAAAGGAGGGACACAACCAAAGTTCAGATATTTCTGTATTTATTTGTTGGTCACTAATTTACATGTTGTGTTCAAGCTTCAAATACAGTGACCTTCCTGTTGGATCGAATATGCAGCCAGCTAGAAAGCATGTGTGGGAGTTGTCACCCACAGCTTTAAGTTTACCAGATACATGAGTCAGCCCATTAGATGTATTTTTTTGTCATCTTGAGACAGGATCAATATAGCAGCCTATGTGGGAGTAATAATGAGTCACATTATTCCAAATTTGTTCTGTAAATGTAGTCTCAAAACAATTTGTGGTAATAAAAAAAAGAAGACAATACATTATTAATTTGCATTTGCAGTTGTTTGAGCCGAGTGACACTGGAGCGGTCTTAAACTTTGACAGCATTACTCCAAACCATCGTATTTACACAACTAGCTAGAGAGATGCTTACCTTTTATGTTTGCCAAATCAATCATGTGCATGATCGAACGTTAAGAGCATGTTGATTGACATGTACTATGTCGATTTGAACATGTTTCAGTAAATCTGCTGACTGACTGAACCCACAGTATTCTTGCAAACTGACTGGTGAACCCTACAAGTTTGGAATGCAGAATCAGTCTGCTTCTAGATTATTGAAAACCTTGTCTACAGAAATCCTGCTGCTTTCACCCCTGAATGTTATTTTATTACTTGATTATGATTTTTATCTCCACCGCAAAACCAAGCATTGTTAGATCGCCTCTCCCGCTGCTTGAACTGAACTCTGTCAGCGCTATTTTCTGTAGGCGTAAACAAACCTCTGCCTCTGTGGTGCTGAAGAGATGAATATCAAACGGTTATTAAAACAAAACACAAGGTGTGTCATGCAGTAGATTTTTTGTTTGTAGGACGGTATAATAACTTGATCCCTATGCACAGAGTATATATTTGGATTTGATATACCATTAAATGTAACAACCTGTCCGATCTGAGTCATTGTGATTTTTGTCCGATACCTTTTTAATTTTTTTATGAATGCCAAGCTTTGTTAACAAAGTAAGATGAAGTGGGAGACACCACAAGCTAACTGAAGTGCTTTTTCACGAAAGACCAAGGGTAGAAAAGAATCTGGACCATAGGGGTGATGACTTGGGCCAGGTTCCTAACTCTCTGTAATCCCATTGTGTCACATTGTATTAATTTCTGGGGTTTTGGTGATTTCTTTGAAGGTTTGTTCTATGTGTGTGAATGCTGTCGACGCTGCTTACCTTGGCCAGAACTCTCTTGTAAAACAGATATGGATTTCAGTGCGACTGTCCCTGCATGGTTAAATAAAAAGAAAATACAATGAACTTCCTCTGTTGTGGAGAAGCCACAGGAAATAATGGGATAGCGCTATGGATCACCCATCTCTTGGGGCCACTAATGTCAAGAACTCAGGGAACTTTAGGGGGAATTTCCAATGATTGGAATGCACTCCCCTGCATCACTGTCTAGTTACAAGGTTCTTTCAAAAATCAACTAAATCTGCATTATCACACCGTTTGCTTTGAACGTTGTAGACTGCGTGACAATTTTACCTTTTTATTGCCTCATTTCACTTTGGTTAGGGATACATGTCAAAGACTTGCTAATGATTTCGTTATGGCTGAGATGAGTGCTCACCAAACAACCACAAGCCTATGCAGCACGTAACCACACCACCTTTCTTCTAAAGCCTCTAAGAGGTAGCCTCCACAGACAAGCATTTGAAAGATTGCTGTCAGGAAGGCCAAAGAAGAGCTTGGTGGAAGAATAGAAAGGGGAAGGTAATAGGGAACGGAGCATTGAAGGAGAGTGGTTGCATTATTGTGTGTATGTGAGGTTTGTGTTTGACTTTACTTCCATCCTCCCACTGTGAATTATATATGCTGAGGCGACGGTCAGGTTCCCTGGTCCTTTGATATGCTCTAGTCTCTCCCTGCAGAGCCACTCCATGTTCTCTCTCTTCACTCACCAGCCCTCTGCTTGGGGGAGGGGGGGTGGGAAGGGGGACGGGTGGGAGGGGGGCGGGGGCACGGAGCAATGGAAAACCCCACAGCCCTCCCAAGGAGATATCTACTTGTCATTAGCTGCCTGTCACCAACATATACAGTATCTCTCTGGTAAAAAAAAAAAGGATTCTTCTGAGAGAGCTCTGAACTGAATTTACGTTCTGTATTGTTGTTTGTTAATGTTATATCTCACGCTCTGTTAAAATAAGCTTGCTGCTTGCAGTGTAGTACCAACATATAATAGAAGGCACCCTGCTAGTTTCAACACTGTATTAGCATGATATGTTGTCACATAAAAAGGGACATGATAATACATATCACCCTGCTTCACCTCTATTATCAAGAGTGAGAATTAAATTGCGGGCAAGGGTACCTGCAGAGATAGGAATTTTAAAGTGATCTTAGATCTATTAATATGACTATCACATCTTTTGAACAGTGGCTTTGCCCTTGAAAGGTGCGACCATGTCCTCCGCCACGCCTACAGTTGGCTTCCTTGTCACATCTCATCAAGTGGATTAGGTCAGCACCCGCCGCCACCCTCCAAGCTCCCCAAGCTTAGCAAACAGAGCACTGGTGCCACACAGAAAGTGAGTGACAGGACCCGTCTGTCTGTTACAGCTGCCCACTCACATGCCTGTTGGCACAATCCATCTGCCCTTGCCATTCTCATTTGGATCTGTTTTTTAAATATATATATTCCCTGTCTGGAGTGCAGCAGCTTGTATCAACACCTGAACATCCAGTGTGTCTTGTAGAGAAATTTGTCACTGAGCTCCTAAATATGTGTTAAATCCAAGTCCATACATTTTTGTCTCAATGTCAAACATGTTATTTGAGTATCCTAAGTAAGTTCCTTGCATGGCAAATATCCATAGCCTTTGGCTCACAACAGAAAGAGCACATGAGCAGCTCTGTCGTTCCTATAAAGTTGAACGTTTCTTGTTGTTGTTGTTGATGATAACTGCCTGTGGCATTTGTACATAGCGGGGAACTGCCCAATTAGGCACTGGCACGTCTGATTATGGAGGGTGGTGATGTGACAGAACCCTTGGGGGCCTCTCAGTCGGAGACTGAAATGCAAAGGGGGCTTCCCAGCGCCCAGGAAGCTACACCAACAAGCAAAATACTCCTTAAACTTAATTGGAATGATCCAATTATCTTTTCCACTGGAACATGCTTTGACGCATGTTGGTGCATGAACTACAAGGAAAGCGCATTGGATAGGCCTACATCCTTGAGTGAGCATTATCTTTGTAGAGCTCTCCCTCTCCTAAGATCTCTTTGTTTTTGTAAGCTGTCCCTAACTTCGTTCAGTATTTGCAGATAAGTGTTGCAAGACTATAATAATTCTCCCCCAGTCCCAGGTCTCATAGCAGTTTTCACATTTTGTGTGTGTGTTTGTATTTCTGTGTGTGTGTGCATACTTGTGTGCATACATGTGTGCCCTATGTGGTAACATCACAATATGCTACTGCTAACATGTCTCTCTTTCCTGAGCATTCCCTCTCCTGTTGTTACACTGTTTTCTAATGTCCTGCATATCAAAGATAATGCCCCTGAGTAAACTCAAGAGTCAGGGTTGCCTCTCTTTCTCTCTCATCACTAAGAGCAACCAATCATGTTTTTTTTTTTTAATTAATCAATTACACAAATCCATACAGTACCTTGGTTGAGGTAGTCCTGCGGAAAATTCCCAGCATGCGATGACATTAAAGTCATTCAATGTCAGGTTGACACAATTTATGGGAAAGTTTCCCTGATTAGAATTTCTATGTTAGCTTTGACACTTCCCAAGTGATGCAAAGCATGAACAATTGGTTTTTATCTGCTGGTCATTTTAGAATATTGATTTAAAAAAATTGGTGAAAAAAAACGTAATTTTTTTGGGCCTAATATTGTCAAGTTTGGATTTCTTTCACAGATTGTCCCATTGAATTATTGCGTAGAGCCTTTGACAATCTTGTAAGTGGAGTAGTTTATATATCCATATAATTTGCTTAGGAAATGCAACAGATAGAATTATGTTATGCGATACTTAATGTTATCAGTTATTGTTGTTTAGCTTTTCCAATTTGACCCGACAGAAGAAATTTGTTGTTTGTTATGTTGATGTTGATATCACTAGTTGCATACATTTAATAGTCTTTGAACATTGGCTTAATAGACTTAATGTCTATAAGGGATATACATTTAGTTATACTATTCATATGTTTTGCTTTGTATAACTGGGCATCAGTTTAGCCTTCATATTAATTTCCTACTCCAACACTGGCGCGATGAGCTCAGAACCTGCTCCGCTCCGTTTGTCCATTTTTCAGGCTATCTCCACAGTGTATTTTATAATGAGGAATTGTTATCAATCCATAACAAGCCATTTATAATCATAACTGCAAATTCCTCCCTAAAGACACAATAGTAGCCTGTGCTATGTTTAATTGAAAATATAGTTGCCTCTCTGTCCTTGCATTGGCACCACGACTATCTTCTCTGGCAATGTCCCCTGCTGGCCGTGTACATGCTCCAATAAAACCAACCCATTAGTCTATAAAAGCACAAAGAAAGGATCAAAGGTTTTGCCCGGTGAGCTTGCGGGCTGGTAAGCCAGACCCACTGCACATCTATAGGATGTCATTACAGCCTTTTACTCTGGAAAATTCTGACAGGTCTGTGTAAAGGAATGCTTATCATGACCGTTTAGTAGTCTCTTCTTTTCATCTGTTGAATGTAGCATGTTACAAAATAAATTACACATGGAGAATATGGTTTGTTTTAACTTTGGGATAATGTACTATGTTTCCCTCACAGCAGAGCTGAAGCTGCCTTGACATTGATAGTGAGTGGCTGCGTGAATGTGTTTTTATGCGAGTGTGAAAGACTGTGCTTTACATACATGTCGGGCCAGCATGGTACATCCTCCCGATTCTCATGGTACGTTTTACCAAACTTGCGCCAATGAGCCAATCAAATTCCCGGAATCAGGGCCCCATCTTCAGTGTTGATACCAATCAATCACCTAGTGCCTTTATAGGTAAAAGTCAAGGCATCACTTCTAAGTACCTGGTTAGCTCAAACAAAGACATTTGTAAAAAATATATATATTATATTGATATTTTCTCAGTAAATTTTCCCTCTATGTAGTTTGTTTTATAAATTATTTTTATTAAAGTTAACGTGAAGGTTACACATACCAACATTACGGGATCTCCATGGCATGTTGCAATGACAACCAGATCCAGAGATCCTTACTAGACTGCCTCAAGCATATTGTTATTATTTCTTGAAACTTTTCAGAACGTGTTTATAATCATGCTGTTGAGAACATGCCCAAATGCTCACTATATTTATCCTGGTTTGGGATGTCGTTTGGAGAGTGGTTTCAATTTGCAGTAGAAGTAGATCATTTGTTTTGTTATACAAACTGGTTAAATTTTATTTATGAATATCTCTGTGCGTTTAATAGCAATGTTCATAACGTTCGATAATGTTACTTGAGTGAAGATCAATTCTTTTGAACACCAATTGCCCAAACGCTAGTATGTCATGCTGCTAGTGATTCAGCCAGTACCTGTAAAACAATGGTGTGGCTGACAGACAGAATAACGTAACTATTGCACTCCATTTGCTGAAACATGTTTGCTGTAAGATGTCTCTCTCCGTATTTGCTGTGAAATCAAAGAACTAAGAATTGCAATTTGATACATTGAGCAATGCTTTCTGTTGTGAAAACATAATTTTAAAATGTTATCCAAACCAATCTCTTCAGGAAATTTGTAAAACTGCTTGTAGAATGATAACATATCCCTAATATATATTTAGTAAGACAAGATCATTACATTGGATATTGCATTTCCTAGAATTGTATTAATTTTGGCATGAGAACGTGTGACATTTCCTCTAACTTTTGAGTTTCTAACTTGATACACATATTTGGAGATTTTTTATCTGTATATCGCCGTTCGACTTTTTTTCCACATACAGCACTGCCACATTTGGAGTAAGTAGACTACTGCAGTCTGTGTGCCTCCTATAGTCCATGCATGAAAATGTGTTGCCAACACAGGTATGTCTGTACTGTCAATGACCAGGAGCATAATCGGCATTACCTCCTTGTTTGGAGGGGTAACCTTTAGGAGTCTAAAACCAGATGCTTCCATCGTCTATTACCTCCTTATGGGGAAAAGAGAACAATGGCCAAGGAATGATCCACCACCCTTCTTAACGTATTGCGTGCACCGTGAATGCAGTGGCATTGGTTGGACGGGCTCTGCTGCTTTGAATAATTACTTGTGAACGCAACGGAGGCAGGGACCTGATTATCGTTGCGAACAGATGCGAACAGATGGACGGGCTGAGGCACTTCGTCAAAACGGGGTGCATCGAGCACCACACAATCATGGAGCTCTTTTATTTCTGTTTATCGGCACAGAGATAGTCGATTCAGCGTCATATTTAAAAAACAAAACAAAAAAAACAGCAAAACATTTTTATCGGCTTGAAATGCAAGAGGCGAGTCACTTCGTTTACATCGTGTACGGCCATTGCCTGGCTACACGAGCGATGCCGACCAATGTGGGTGTGCAAAGTTGAGAGAGCGGCTTCCAATACGAGTCAGTTAGGGATGATTTTATAAGTTCCCCTCCTTAGTAGTACCCGATCGTAGCTACTCAAGTGTTAAGGTCTGTAAACGTATTTTTTCCCCCACGTATTTAAGGACATTTGGATTGATTCGAAGGGAATATGATCTTCTCAGACATGAGTACGGGGACAAATTCCCCGAAGGTACACCCGCCAAACGGGACAAGGTATTACACATTTCAGGTAAGTACCTTTCACTTTGAAACCACGAATTGTTACAAAGGATGGAATTCCAATGAATGCAGCTGCTTGTGGGCGGTTCTTGATTTTCATATTGACTTGTAATTGTTTGCTGATTTTGGAGGTCTACTGAAAATATTTTCAAAACAACTGCGTGATGTTTATTATGTGCAGTGGTTGTGGAAATTCTTGATTTACCAATGTGTGCATTTATTCTAACATGAAAGTGATTATTTTAGTTTTTTATTAAATATATAATTTATATTTATGCTTTGGGTAAAACCTTATTCTGGATTTTTTTTATATATCCAGTGTTCAGAGAAAATGTTGAATGACTTGCATCTCCAAATATGTGCCTCTCTGTCCCATCAAGAACAGGAATTCTGCACGATATTTTCGGATGTATGTGCAACATGCAATTGAAAATAAATCGTTCAACAGCCTACTTTAATTCAAAATGTTTTATATACTTCTAGAAGAGTTTGCAGTAGTAGTACGTAGCCAGCGTCCTCAGTAGACTATATTTAAATATATTGTGTATGATCATTGAGTTTGGCCACAAAGCTCGTGCATTCTAGTGAAATCTAGTTTCCGCTGATATGGATCCAGTGTCTCCTACGATTCTTGGAACTGGAGCCATTTACATTTTAGGAAGGAAATAGGGCACTGAGGAAATCTTAGCACAACTTTTTTGTTAGAGTAGAGAGTAGAAAACAGTGAAGCACCATTCTATTAATCTGCTTTTGCAAAGTATTTTGCAGCGCCCTCCAACCTTAAATCTCTGTTCTAAAGTTACTCCCCTAATGTCATTTGTTTCTGGTCTAATGAAACATCTGTTTGGCTTCACATCAAATCAGTAGCAGATAATGTATCTTGTGGAGGTGCAGTAGACATCTAATGCCCATGCTAATGTCCCACAAAGACACTTACGATTCCCAGTCTCTCCTTTGAAACCCAAGGATAAAAGAATATTAGGGGCCAAATCATATTGCACTGCTCGCCTCTGATCATGTTGTTCATGATATCATTAGCTTTCCCAGCCTTGTGTTCTATTTAGCATTGGTGTGCTGCCTGGGACAGTTGAATTAGATTGTAAAGTACACACCTTTTGGTGCCTTAGTAAAGACAAATACCAGACAAATGTTCTTAGGACAGAGCTAGTCTAGCTGAGAACACACATTTTGAGTCTGACAACTCTGTCTACACTTTCAGCCACTATCTGACTTAACAAAGTTTTTTTGTCAGTCTCTTTTCATATTCTATCAGTGATATTTAGATAAAATAGGGCTCCTATTATTCACTAAAACCTAAAGCAACTTTAGAACGTGTTTTCCAATGCAAATATGCAACATAAAAGAAAAATTGATCGTTGGATTGTGCTGCTCCGTCTCATATTTGTTCCATCAGTATTTGTAAGTCAGATGTAGTTATGTTTGTATACTGTATGTGTATACAAGTGCAGGTGTACACATGTATGATCATTGTATATGATTATGTCTTTTGCAATTATTAGCAGTTGTAAAGTGGAACCATTTTGCACGCTTATGGAGTATCAAACTTTAGGCCTGTACCTCTCAGGAACTTCATATTTCCTTGTCAGGGACTGCATAATGCATAGTGACTGACTTTATATAGTGGATTTTATAAGATGGCAATATTTGTATTATTATTATTTAGATAGGAGCTTTTTAATACTTTTTTCCCATATTAATGATGAACCCACTACCATTCAACTACCTATACTGCAAATAAAAAATGTGCACAAGCTAGCAATACAAATAAGCAACAAGATGAAAGAAGCTAGTGAAATTTTGTTCCTCCCTCAAGGCCTTTTTTGTGACAAGGAGGCAAGGATATACCTTGTCTACTTATTCCCTCAGTATTATCAAAAAGGATGGCTTGGTTCATGGTTCAATTGGTCTGCTGAATGGTAATACAGATATCATGAGCTTTCCTCAGTGTTCTTTAAACAAATTGCTGGCCGGGTGTCTCCTCAGTGACAACTTGATCAAAGCAGTTAGAGGTGCACATGGTCAGCTCTGGTATAGACCGTTTCTAGAGTTTGCTTTCAGAGCTGGTACAGAACAGAGATGATTTGCCTTTCATTAAAAGTGCTACTTTTTATTCGGCTCGGCACACACTTCCAACACTTGGCGATTTAAGGTAGACTTCATCCTCGAAGATACTGTGTTTTCACCCATAAACACTAAACACACTCAATGTGAAACGAACTCACTCATTGCTGTGGCTGTGACTAGCAGCTAGGGGAGGGTGTAGAGATAGTTCAACAACCGTAGTGATAATGTAGGACGAGGGACACCTTTTTTCAAACTGGCCTTTTGTTCCGCCAGCAATAATTTAATCTATTTTATCCAGAGGGAGCACACACAAGCACTTCTTAGTCTCTCAGAGACTACTCTTGCAGTAACTGACTCATGCCTTTTTCCTAGCCAGCTTCACCAATGACAGATTATCTTTTGAAGGGTTGCCTATCCTGTCTTCTTTTGTCCATTTAAGTATCCTAGTGAACTATGTCTTTTTTTTTGTCATCCTAGCCTATATAACCGACTCTATTGTGCAACACAATCATGTGCTACAGTATAATTTATGTGTTGTGAAAGTAACTGGAATTACAAAGATGGAATAGAAGTCCTTGTCTACATCTGTGAAATCCCTATTTCATGTGTCTATTGTGGCTCCATGTGACGCTGTAGGAGAAATACATTAGAGCAGATACAATTGTTATCTGTGGTCCTGCAGCAGCACACGCTGATAGTGTGTACAGAAGAAGAGTGACAGATGACCACATGTCAGTGGTGTGACAGTTCCTAAGCTTGGCATGAATTCTCTCTCCTTCCACTGGGTTACTATAGAGCTGTTTCCACTCATCAGCACATGCGCAGAAGCACACACACACACACAGACACACACACAAAATGACAGACAAATACACACACATTTATCTCTCTCTATCTCTTTCTGTGACTCTTTCTCTCACTGAAGCACGTACAGATGCACATCATCAAACACACTTACAGCAGCTGTGACAGCATGCTTATCCCCCTTGCTGCTTAGCACACCCCCATTTTATGTCACTTACTCACACTTCTGCTCATCTCATATCTATGATCAGTGGGAAACAAAGGTTCAGATTATAAATACCAGCTTAAAGGCGGCTAATCGTCGAGGAACCACAGATCACTGTTTTACCTTTTCTGTCTTTGACATGGTGTAATTGTTTACAAAAGTAAACTCCCATCCCCTATCTGTTTCCCTTATCCCGCCTTTTGAATGTGATATGTGTCTGAAGCATTTGACCTATTTTCCTTGTCTTTTTTTTTTAATCAGCCCTCGTGCATTTAAAATCTGAGAAGGGCAGATGGGGATGGGAGTTTGACCCACTTTGATGGATTCCACACCGATTAAAAGGATGAGTGAGCTTTCGAAAGCAAGGGGTGTGCATGTGTGAGAGGGAAGGATAGAGGAGAGACTGAGTGAGGGGAAGAGCAAGGATACGTCTGTGTATGCATGCAATATGTGATGAGTTTGTCAATGCTTAAAGGTTTACAACTGAGCTATTACTGTGTCTACATACAAATGTGTGGGAGCGTTTTTCAAAATGGTCTCTTTCTTCCTCTTTACATACCAGGCTGCAGTCCCTCCAGGGTTTTGGCCACATTGAGCATGCAACATAAATTAATATTGTCCACATCTCCCTTGCTTGTAGCACACACACACACACACACACACACACATGCACACATACAATTGATGCTTTAAAACAAAGCCTGTGTGCACCCAAACTTAATCAACCAAACAGCAAACTGCTCTGTGAACGTTTCCAGTAGTAGATGATAATCAGATGCATAGCTTACCTCCACCTGAAGAATAGACATACCAAAACTGGGCTATAAAACCCATGACTACTGGTCAAACCTATTATTATACTGACCTCTGTTTGTCATTATATAGGAAATTCAGTTCCTGCAACAGTTTTTCTTCCTGGTGTGATACAAAATGTAATCATTGTTCGTGTTAATTCAAGTGGATAGCTTTTTAACAACCCTAACACTTCTTAAAATAATTATCAGTTTAACACCCTGTTGATCTTTCTCAACAGCCGGATAACGGATATTGGATGTCTTATATGAAAATCTACCAGTTTAACTAGATTTAGACGTGTGTGTAGTATATTTGAGTTGTAAAAATGTAATGAGCATACGCCTTTGCGTAGCTGCTCTACTCGCTTGCAGTAAGAGCAGATTTACCTGGCATTAGCAGTACTGCATTTTAGACTACAGAATGATCTAAACAACAAAACACTGTCTCTGTAGATGTGAAGCAATTGTATCCACTTCCAGCGCATCTGTTTAACTTCATTAGTCCATACTATCCTCGCTAGGTTCTCCACGGCTCGACCCCGGCTTTATATCGTTCTGTGTCTCACTAGCACCTTCAGGTCATGCCAAGATTCCAACGTCAGCGTATTTGTCTCTGCTGTCCCTCATTCCGTTCAGAGGGCGAGTTGGAAGGGGCGGCAGCAGGAGATAGCTTGCACCTGACTGCATGCACTATTTGATGGAACAGCCAGGGACAATGGTGATCGTGTCGCGTCGATCCGGAGGTGGAATAATTTATATTCATAAGGTGTAGGAAGAGGCCAGTCTCCACTCCATCATATTGCTATAAATGTGCTTCACTTCCTTTTTAAACTTTAAAGTCACTGCCTTATCAGGAAATTGCACAGAGGGTAAACCACACTGTTGTTTATTCCACAACATAACTAATTCCTTTCCCTTGTCAGCCCACTAGTGTTCTCTTTGTCTGACTGTTTTGGTTTTTTTGGGTGGGGTGGGGTTATTGATCCATCCTTGTTTTTTCTACTTCTTTTATATTTCCCTAATAAAGTTGCATCCCCCCTCTGTCTTTAAAGGAAATATGATGTTGCTCTCCATGGTGCTGAAACAGGAATTATATCTTCTCATAAAGCACCCTACAGGCATTTAAGTTAATATCTCTTTCTCTCTCTCGCATCCGCTCTTTCATTCCGTGGCTGTGAAATCTGTTGTATTTTTCCCAATGTGCCACTCCTTAATAGGATCAATGAAAGGGCGAAACACCGCTAGTTCAGGATACATACAGTTCATTTGTCAGCATGCCTTCTTCATATTCACTTAGCACTGCTTTCCACACTGCAACCACTTCCCTTGTCTAAGATGATAAACCCATGTTACTGCTTTGTGGCGCCTTCTCTAGTGCTGTAACATGATTTGCTTCCCTTACACTAATTTCCATGCTTGATTAGATCCGGTGGCCTTTGTGCGTAATGCAGTGTCAGGAAAACTATTGCATGTTTTATTAAACCAGCTTTTGCTGTCTCTTCATTCGGTGTGTGTGTGTGTGTGTGTGTGTGTGTGTGTGTGTGTGTGTGTGTGTGTGTGTGTGTGTGTGTGTGTGTGTGTGTGTGTGTGTGTGTGTGTGTGTGTGTGTGTGTG